>JAKOGI010000262.1:102500-175000 GCA_029747015.1 Carnegiea gigantea | reverse complement strand
CACATATTAGAAACCCCTATATTAGAATAGCTCAGCGTATTTTGGCTTGTTCTTTGTTTGCTCGGAACGATAGTCTAAATGTCTCGAGACTTTCTGAGTTGTAGTTTCTGTCCTGTATGCTCGATGGAGACCAACTTGACCCAGGTTCATTCTTAGCTAGGTAATTGCATAGTGCTGTTATTAACACTAAAGGTAGGATAATCATTGGTGAGATAATAACTACTATTGCTAGATTCTTGGGTGTTGAGCCCAATCCTGAGGATAGAGTTTCCAGGTCCGAGCAGCTTGATCAAGCTGATTTTGAGATTATGAACTTTTGTAAAGTTAATGCTGGCCGTTTGTGTTGGATTTACCCAGGGAACCGGCTTTTGACGCTTCCCAATGTTGATTGCACCACCCTTCTTCACCGAGGTAACCTTTATTGGGTACCTGGTGATAAGAAGGTTGTTGGACCTACACCCCATCATCCAGCCCCTCAATCTAGTCAACAGGACTAAGTTCTTCCTCTCAACCACCTCCACCTGACTATTTTAACCTCCAAGACACCCTTAGGTCCATTCAAGAGGAGCAAGTTTCCCTCCGAGAGTTTGTTGCTTCTGAGAGCGCCGCTCTGCGGGACTTTGTCCAAGAGCGCCACGATGAGCATCGTGGGTTGCTTGCATCCTAGATCCAATATTTCCAAGACTATAGGGTATGTCTAGAGATCTAATGAGATTGGCATATCTTCTGTGGACAACCACCCTATCCTCCTCCACCTCCTCCACTCTGATCGTGTTTTATGCTACTCCCCTTCCCTTCTCATTATGTGCCCACATTGAGGGCAATGTGTGATTCAAGTATCGGGGAGTTAGTCATCATATTTGGCGTCTAATGCCTGTTTCTGTTTGGTGTGTTTTTGGTTTGTATATGTTTTTAGTTGTAGTTTTTGATTATTTTAGTTATTTTTAGAAGTGTATTTAGTTTTCTTCTAGGTTGCATTTTAGTTTCTTTCTTTTATTATTTTCTTTTGCATTTTAATTTACATTGTTTGTATGAGAATGCATAAAGAAATAAAAAAGGAAAAAAAATTAAAAAATGAAAAAAAACACAAAAAATAAAAAGAATCCTCCGATGATGATCTCTATAGATTTGGTAGGTTTCTTTGGTTTAGTATGATCCTTTGATTCGCCCGAATTGTGCATAAAATGTCTGTGAATGAGTTTTCGAAATGAATTCCATGTTTTGACCACATGTTGGATGCGAATTGATTTTCCCCATGAGTCTTTGTAAGATTTTTGCATGTGTTTACTAGTGAGCTAGTTTTGACCTTGGTAGATATCCCATGAGACTTTGGACCTTTAAAGACTGTTTATCATTATTAGTCTTATATTTCTTTCATGTGTAACTCTTTTTTGACGTCATTTCTCTAGAACTTGCTTGGATTCTCATTCAAGATCACATTTCGCATATGTATTTAAGCAATATGATTGAGGCGTTTTTCTTTCTTTGATTTGTTTAAACCCCATGGCCAAATAGCCACCCTGGTTATGTATTGTATCCCTTGTTAGCCCCTTTGAGTCTGTATCCGTTTTTCTTAATTTAACCTCCTATTGTAAACTCCGGCCAAATACTTGTCTTAACCTTAAGCCAAGGTTAGAGAAGTGTTCTATTCTTTTGCATCAAGTTTGATAGGGCATTAGTAAGATAGAATGATATCTTCTGGTATAATTTGATTATTTGGTGGAGGGTTGTGAGATATTTATTAATCCCTTATTTTATTGTACAAAATATAGAGAAGAGTTGGAAGTTAAAGCTCGTTATGGATTTCCCCCCTGGCTATCCCTTTTTAAAAAAATAATAAGTGCTTACGGAAAAAAAAAAAAAAAAGAGAACAAAAGAGAAAAATTTTCGAAAGAAAAGAAAAAAAAATGAAAAGAGAATGAGGAAAAAAGAAGAAGAAGAAAACGGTTAGCCTTGTCAGGAATGCAAGTTATTTATAATTTTCGACCCTTTCTCTCTTCATTTAGGGATTTATTCTGAATTGATATAGTTTAAGAAGGATGTTGTTTGATGCAATGGAATTATTTAGCTCTTAGTCTTTGGCTTTTAGCTCCTCATTCCCAAAGACACTTGTTCCCCTCTTACTTTTACCCTTAGTCCCATTACAACCCTATTAAAGACCTTATAATTGTCTAATGTGTTTGCATTTTTAGTGATGACGATTTGAGAATCTTGTTAAGCTTATGGTAGATCTGCATGTAAGGTTGATATTTGAGACGACTTTCATAAATACATACATTTCAAATACATGAGTGCTGAGTGCAACATAACTATAGTGAGGTTCTAACGGCCTTACTAGTTTCGCCTATTCCATATGTTGAATGATTGTATTTGACAATTTGGGGGAGATTGCTTTCAAGTTTGGCATTTTGGTTTATTAAAGGTTTTCGAAAATTTCATTTCCTATTCTGTTTGTTAATGATTTTTTATATTTTTTTGGGGCTATCTTTGGATTAGCTTTGCCATTTGAATGTTACCCATGTCTATCCTGAGGAGGCTACGTATACTTTTAGTCTTTGCATTGCTTGAGGACAAGCAACAGTTTAAACATAGGGGAGTTTGATAAGTGCTCAATATGTGTATCATTTTAGGGCTATTTTGTGTCATTTTTAGGATAATATTGTGCTTATTGTTATTATTTAATTTCATATCCTCGATTTATACTTGGGTATAGTTGTTTAATGTGTTTTGCAGGATTTTTAGTCTTTTTACCCAGCATTTGCCCTTCAAGAGTTGTATTTTGACCTTCCCCACGTAGGCCTGGCAATTTCACCCGAACTCGATGGACACCCGCTTCATCCGACTCGAAAAATCGGATGAAAATTTGATTAAACGGGTGAATTAAACGGGTGATAGATAATCGGATGACAGATCGGGTCGGATACGGGTGATGGTCCACCTGACCCGTCACCCGACCCACCACCCGTTTAAATATATATATATATATATATATATATATATATATATATATATAAAACCCTACAATTTTTTCTCTGTCTTCCCCAAACCAGAAAGGCCATCTATTCATTTTACCCTTTTAAAACCCTACATATATATATATATTAAGTGCAAGAACATTCAGTCAATACAAGAGTTTCCTTTGCCCTTTTCAATGAAACTAAGAATTTTGATCATGTTTATGGAAAGGACATCTGTTCACTACTGTTTGTCTGGCATCATGTATTTGTACTTATAGGATGTACCTTTTAGGCATTTCTCATATTATATCTCTTTTTATTCTTCTCTTACATTGTTCTCCAAGACTTATTCTTAGTTCTGTGATGCTGAAAATTTTAAACCTATTTTTTTTTTTTACGCTAGTTGGATAGCATATATTTTTTGAGTATTTGAATATGTTTAGTAGAATTATGATTACTAACTAATTTTTTTTTAAATGATTGTCGTTGGTTGGTGATGATCTCTACATGTGCGGTACTTGGTAGTTCGTTGAAGAGAATTGAAAATTTATGTCTTTGTCTCTCCAAACACTGTGTTATAGTTGATTGACTTGATTCATTCTTTGTGTCGAATTATTTGTTTGTAGAAAATTTAGTCTTTGAACAATCCTCTCCCTTTCCTCCAAATTGGAGACAATTTGATGGTTGTTTTCTTTATCATTTGTGTGTGGCAATTATTGTATTTAAGAATCAGGCATATGGTTCCCGACCCATTGGTATTGTACGTAAATATGTAATTGTCCAAGCTTTTGAAATTTATTTAAGCGATAAACAAATGAAATGAGATGGAGCACGTTTCACCCGTTTATCACCCGTTTCATCCGCGGATGACGGGTGGATTGGATGTGGGTGAGTGGATGAGCGAGTGGAGGGTGGATCGGGTGAACTGGATGGATGCGGGTGGAGGCTCACCCGCTCCAAACCCGACCCGTTGCCAGGCCTACCCCCACGGTCATCCATATTATCCCACGGCTGTAGAGTAAAGAATGAGCAAAAACCCGATTCCATCACAGACCATGGTCAGACCGTGGTGAGCCTATAACTGCTGCCTCTTCATTTTTCCTCGACTGTGTGGCTGAGATTGACCGAATCTCTCTATAAAAAGCGATGTTCTGCAGCATGTAGAGAGCAATCCAAGATCAAGCAAAGCAAAAGTGTAGAGTAGTGCATATTAGTGCTTTAGGTTCTTTCTCAAATTTTGTAGTTTTTAGTTTGGTTATTGGCGTGAGTCTTGAGTGTGAGAGTTTGTTCTTGAGGCGGTGCCAAAGCCCTTGGTTGAAGGTCATCTCAGTCAATCCCCTTTTCGCTCAGATTTCACCAATCGTTGGTTAGTTTGTTAATATTTTATCATGTTTGAGTAGTTTTCTTTGGTCTAGGGTTTTTGAAATTTGTGGAAGTGTTATTGGATCATGTTTTAATCTACACAATTGTGCTTATTTTTATGATTGATTTGATTTCGTTTTGTCAAGTGTTTGGATTGTTGTGAGTTGATTTTTGGCCAAAATTTGCTTGCGCTCTTGAAACAAACGAATGAAAAATTGAAAGGTGATATTTGATTGTTAGACTGCTTGATTAGACCTAATGTAACTTTGTCTCGAAAGAGAGCTTTGTATGTTAGGAGGGCTAGTAAGTAATCGAAAATATTGAACTTGAATTAAGGCAAATTGGTTTGAAAGAACGACTTTTACTTAGTTTAGGCAAATTTAGTTGATTTCGAAAGAGTAGACTGAGTTTTAAAGAGATTATAATTCCTCGAATTTAACCAACTAGAAGAAAGCACAAGTTTATTATTTTTGATCCAATTTTCTTTCACAATTACGAAAATTCCTAGACGTTTTTCCCTTATTGATTTAGAAAAGTTTTGTTAAATTGAATCCACTTGAACCAGAATTTTACTTAGCACATTGTGAAAGGTGAGACTCAGTAGGTTACGATTAGTCCCTGAGAAACGATATCTTTTATCTATACTACGACTATCCGTGCGCTTGCGGTGGTATGATCAAATACATACTCCACCTGTTCATTTTTAAGTTCCTAAATGGGAAAAATCGCACATTTTAATAAAATTATATGCAACCAATAGATAATTACTATGGTATAGAAATGATACAAATTCTTTAGTTAATAGTGCATTTAATGAATACTTTGCAAGACAATTTGTGGGGAAAAAAGTTTTGATTGGAAAGACAAGAATTGGATGAAGGAAGTGCTTGGTTTGTCATTTTTGATATAGTAACAAAACAGATAGGATGAGAAAATAAGAAAATACAGATTGGATAGACACATATTGAAAGAAAGATTGGTGGGTGCAAAAATAAGGTTTGACATATCTAAGAAAAATGAAGGAAGAGAGCAATAGAGATAAGAAAAGATTAATTATTGTCATAGAAGGAAACGTTCTTGATATTTATAATAAATACGCATTTCAAAATAGTTATAAATTATTAGAAAAATATCATTTTAAAGTATGCCTAGTTAACATTTAAATGGATTAATCATAATATATGCATCAATAAAGTATAGCTCACAGCATGGGGAACCAATTCGTAGAATCTCCATAGTTAAGCATGTTAAACTTGAAGAAGCCACAGGATGCGTGACCTCGTAGGAAGTGAAGCATTAAATATGCTGCAAAAGCTTGAAATAATAGGCCTGCCTTGATCGCAATATTCGTAGAAGAGTTTTGTATAGCTACAAGAGGATCCAAAACTATAATCTTTTTTGCCGAGAATAAATTTTTCATTCATCTCGATATAGAATGCGAAAAAAGTGTTGCGTTTAAGTGGAAAAATTGTTGCAATTTGATTGACAAAATATTACACTTGGGTAATGAAAGTGTTGAATATTCCTTTGTTAAAAAGTGTTGCATTTGTTAGACCAATGTAACACCTAAAATAAATATTGCATATTTCTATAAAAGAGTTGCATTAGCCTAACATAACGGGACCCAAGGCAGCATTTCAAAAAATATTGTACCAGAATTAATGCAACATTTAGTGCCAATACAACACTTATAGATTGTTGCTATATGTTTGTTTTGTAGTAGGACCCAAATAAAAAGAAACAAAAGTGATTAGTATTTTTTTTTAATAATTGTTTGTCCAAAAAAAAAAAAAGAGATGCTAAGCTTGAGAAATAAGAATTAAGAGATGATCAATTTAGAGTAGCAAAGATCAAAAACAAAGAACAGAAAATGAGGAAAATTACATGTAATTAATAAAAAGTGATAAAGATAGTACTAGCCCATCTAATTTAGCATTACAATGATTAAGCATCGAATATGAGTTGATGACAGCTTATTTTTAGACTTATAAGTCTCATGTTAATAATTAAAATATTACATATTAATTAGAAGGTTTAATTAAGTGCTTAGTGACAGGTGTCACAGGTGCAGTTGGTGCAGGAGCAGTTGGAGCCGCACTTGCAGTTCACATCGTTCTCAGCATTGTTCATCACCATGGCATCCACATAGCTGCATGCATGGATAATCATAGTAATTAATAATAATAATAATAATAATAATAATAATAATAATAATAATAATAATTCATTATTAACAACTAAATTACTCTATTGTAGATTAGAGGGTGGCTTTTTACCTTGTCTCAGCTTGAATCATGTCTTGGTTTCCCTTCTTCCTGCAAGTAGTGCATGCATAGATGATGATATTAGTGTCATGTTTATGTGCTAAACTTTTCTTAATTAAGCTATGAACTATTAACTCTCTTTTCTAAAAATAAAATTAAATGAAATGAAATTGGAAGTAAGATCTATAATGTATTAAGGCTTGAATTTGACAATGTAACATCAATTTTAAGCACACAACTTTCTAAGCTTCCTAATGTTGAAAGTAGCATTGTCATCGAAAAAGCAAGTAATACAAGATTTTTGGATCTACCACCCCCCACCAACCCCCCAAGAAAAAAAAAAAAAAAAGATTTTGTCGCTGCAAAGGCAAGTAATACAAGATGCAAACCATTCCCAAGTTCCTACAAGGCTATACCCAGACATAACTTTGTATAACATCCTCAACCGACATTGTTCGGAAGAATATGACTTTGAACTGAACATAAGATGTATAAGCGTTAAGCATCAAAACAAAAGAAGGGCATGAGGACTTACGCACACTGGCTCTTGTCACCGCAATCACAGTTTCCACACATGCCCGACATGGCTGGTGATGAGACAAAGAAGAAATTATATGCAAATTTGAGAGGTTGTGGAGTCAATAAAGAGCTTAATTGATTGATGTTGGCTTGTTATGATTTCAACTAGTGCTCCATTGGTAGGTATTTATAGATGATCAAGAGCTAGCGAGCATACATCTTTTGAAAGAGAGGATCTATTGGGGGGCTCACAAGGACCATTGTGATTGGTGAATGGTGAATATTATTTATGAAGAGAATGGTTAACTAGAATTTTTTTTTTGGGGGGGGTCATAAAGAAAAAAAAAAACTTTACGAAAGCCGGCGCAATTCTATACTATCAAATTCCTTGGCATCTACTTGAACGTCAAGTTGATGATGGACAAAAAAAAAAGAAGAAATTGATAACATTGGAATAAGAATATTTTAACTTTTCATATTGATGTTAGCTCTTATGAACAAAAAATAAAGGTTCATTTGAGTGTTTAGGACTTGGGACAACACTTGCTTGTAGTTGTAGGAATAATCGATCAAATTTCTTCGATATGTAAAGCATAAACCCCTAAGCTCACATAGTTATCTTGTTGTCTTTTATCCACTTGGACCACTTCCTTAAGAAGTCCACACGCCCACTTTGAATAATTTGTTTAGTGATGGTATAAAATTAATGTCATAAACTTTTGAACAGACTTCATTATTTGATACTCTCAAATTGCATGGCATCTACTTGAAGATCAAGTTGATGATGGAAATAAAATAGAACTTGATAACATTGGAATAAGAATTAATATTTTAACTTCTCATATAGATGTTAACTTTTATGAACAAAAAATAAAGGCTCGTCTAATCATCTTGCTTGTGGCCGTAGGAATAATCGATCAAATTTCTTTGACACGAAAAGCATAAGGTCCTAGGCTTATCTAATCATCTTGCTATCTTTTTATCCACTTGAGTATATCCATCCATGTCTTTTTTTTTTTTCCAAGCATTAATATGATTCGTTGGACCACTTTCTTAAGAAGTCCATGCCCCACTTTGGTTTTAACAAGATATTTTTTTATATTAGAGTTATATTTGTAAAATTTGAAGTTTCTTCCAAATTAAATTAATTTTATCTAGCTTGAATTGGACCAACGAGTACATCTGCCTATTGTGCAAGTAAACCTTACCAAGACTTAGATTTGGTCAGGATTTGGTGTTTTATATATATATATATATATATATATATATATATATATATATATATATATATATATATAATATATATATATATATATATATATATATATATATATATATAGATATTTATGTATGGGTGTGTGTGTGTGTATATATATGTATATATATGTATATTCTATGTATATGTATACATGTGTGTATATGTAAATATGTGTATATTATATATCTATCTATCTATCTATATATATATATATATATATATATATATATATATATATATATATATATATATTATAATAATATATGTATATATAATATATATATGTATATATATAATATTAATATATGTATATATGTATATATATATATGTGTGTATATATATATATATATATATATATATATATATATATATGTGTATATGTATATATATATATAATATACACACCACACCCTCATATATATATATATATATATATATGTGTGTGTGTGTGTGTGTGTATACATAATATATATATATATACTATATATATATATATCACCACACACACACACACACATATATATACATATATTGTATATATATTATATATATGTATATATGATAAATATATATATATATATATATATATATATATGTACATATATATATATATATATATAATAAATACGCACGCGCGCACGCGCGCGCGCGCACACACACATATATATATATGTATGTATGTATGTATGTATACATATAGGGTATGAAATTATTAATTTCTATATTCGATATTTTGGTTCATATTTTTTTATTTGTTTGGAATTACATCTTTGATGAATCACTCAAATCTTTAAATGTGGATTTGAGTAAGCCTCTCATTTCCCTAAAGTTTATATAAACTCATACCCTTGGAATTACTGGGTGTAAGTTAGCTCAATTGATAAAATATTTGAAAATTGCTACCAAGCGCTTGAGTTGAATCTGTCTATATTGACCTTTGCACTTCAATTATGCCAAAAAAATACCCATGGAATAAAATTTTCTCATTCATAGGTTGAATCAAGTAAGCAATATTTGCTATGCATATACAACTTAACATTGTCATGCATGGGCTCCGAATGTGCCGTGTATTTTTTTTTTAATTTTTTTGATTTAGAGGATGATGCAATTAAACATCAATAAAGTAAGGAACTTTAATCTTAGATAACAACTCCATGAAGTTTTACTAATTCAATTGATTGCAATATACGAATTTGCTATTCCTATAGATAGATATGTTGAATAGTTTATATTTCTTTTTACAAAGTTTGGGAGGGCTGTCCTTTATAGTAAAGATTTGCCCCAAAGAGGAAGAATAGGGGATGCATTCCTATTTTATAAGAGTTATCTTATATATATGTAATGCGCTTATGTCTACTGCAAGAAAAATGCCTTTTAGCAACGCGGCGAAAGTGCTGTCTTAGACATTAAACCTATTGCAATGAACTTTTGGCACGCTTTGTGAACTGCTGCATTTAGTGTGCGCTGCAATATATTTGTTGCAACAGTTTTTAATCTGTTACAGTGTTTTCCCTAATCAAAAAACGTCGTTGCAAAAAAGAATTTTTGTTGCAACGGTCTTGTTTTCCTCTAATGCAACTGCTGTGTGATCCTTTGCAACATTTTGCGAACAAAAAATCCTATAGATTGTTCTTGCATTTAGCTACTTCTGACTCAACCTGTTGGAAAATCATTTCAATCAATCAAATATAAGTTCTTGGATCCATAGATTAATTTGAAAAAGTGAATACACACATATATAAATTTAATTACACTTAAAAGAGAATAAACATCACAACTTCTGATTATCTAAAGTAATATCGTGACAATAAAAGTATTCATATCTATTGCCAATAATACATCCACAATATACATATGACTCATAACCCTAACAATCAGCCCTGTCAAATTGTGGAGTGTTTATGAAACAAAATTAATAGACTCTTCTCATCACAGAGTCCATCATATCAAATGTAATGTAAACAACTCTATAACCGATGTTACAGAGGAGACCTGCACAAGGAAAGAGAAAAGTTGACAAATGTTTATGAACAAAGCATTAATCTCACAATTGAGGGGCGTAATACTCCAGGATCTAAAAAAGCTAATGAAAAGCAATCAATGAAATTAACAAGATAGATAATCTAATAACCAATCACTACTTATAAATGGGTTGCAACATGAGTTACTAGTGGCCTATAAGCATGCTAGTGGACCATGTATTTATTCAAGCAAACACCCTTGGGCTTGTGGAAGTTGCTAACACTTGGACACTTTATTGACAGTTGTAGGTGCGAGGGTGTACAATATAACTTATTAAAATCTTCTGGGTTTCATTTTTTTCATGTTTGAACTATCAAATTCTAATGGGGAAAAAAAATTAAAAATCACTTCACTTTATTTCGAAGTGTTAAAAAATCACCATACTTTAAAAATTATTTAAAAATCACCAAATTTTAATATTAATGTCTAACCGAGCTTAATGATGTATTTCACATCTTACTAATTAAAGTCTTAATTATTTTTATTTTTTATCAAAAGAGTAATTCCTAATTTTTTTAAAGACTTTAAAAAATAGGAGTAAAAATTTTGATATAATAATTATTGACATGATGTTCAAAACAATTTAAGGTTAATTTAGAATAATATGAAGAGAATATCCTATATATACCAGTAGCAGCACCAAGAATGAATGTTAAAAGAGTATCCTAAATACTCGTGAGCCTATTGACCTATGGGTCATCCTGTTCCCAATTTCATAAACTATTTTCTAGCAAGATATTTTCCTCTTGATTTGGTGCAACTATAGACTATCTAATGATGGAGAAACCTTTTTTTTAATTTTTATATTGTTTATGTTCGATGATCTGGATATGTTTACATACCTTTTTCCTCCTTTTTTATTTATGAATGACATTATATCATATATCAGTATATCATTTCCTTCTTAAGTGATAAACTTTCCTAAGTGATTTCATATATCCTATTAACTATGTTGCTAATTTTCTTTTTATAGAAAAAGAAAGTTCATTAATTAAAGCCATATGGTATCTACAACTCTTAATTATCCTCCTAAAATTTGCACACCCACTTTTCTTTTTGTCTCTAAAAAAAAATTAGGAATTATTTTGACTTGATAAAAAAGGTTAGCGAGATATTTCTTTAATTAGTAAGATGCAGAATAATATAATACCTCAAGTACGGTTAAAGTCGAGGTTTAAAGGATTTGAAGTGACTACCTATATCATCTACAAAAATGCCATCCATCTCCAACGGAAAATGCATCGGGAAAGTGGACCGTCGGACTCACCGCTAATCTCCAACGGAATCTCCGACGGATTCCGTTGGATCTTCAAATTTCCGACGGAATTTCCATCAGGCCTTTTTTCCTTCGGAAATTCCGACGGAATTCCGTCCGAATTTAGAATACCGTCGGAAATTAGCGCGTATTTTCAAAAAATTTTCTGGATCTGCGATAAAAACCAAGCGAATGCGATGAGAAGAAGATAGAGAGAGAGCATGCATGGAGAAAGAGAGTGCGAGGGGAGGGAAAACAAAGAAGAGAGAGTGTGAAGATTGTCGGTGATTGGTGACGGAATTTGCCGTCCTTCGTAGCCCACCGGTAAGTTCTTCCATCTCACCTACTTTGTTCTTTAAAAATTAAATTTTAGTGTTTGATAGTGATTGATTTGTTGTATGGAGTGAAAGGTTAGAACCGCTGCTTTGTCGCTGCCGGTGTCGCCGCAGCGCTGCCGCCGCTTGTGGATGTTATGAATAATTTTAAAATTAGCACTTTTAATTTTCAGACATAAAAATTTATATTTGGTAGTTATTATATATCTTATTTGTAGTACCTCTTTCTCAAATTTTAAATACAGAAATATATAATTAGTTCCAAAAAAATATTGTTGTTGTTATTAATTTAAATTCATGTTATTGAGTTTTTTTTCTTTTTTTTTGGTCCGACGGAATTTCCGACAGAAATTTTCGTCGGAACCCATCGGAACAAAATCTACGATGAGTGTTTTCAAGACGGATATGATCTGTCGAGAATTCCATCGAAAATCCGTCCTTTCCGTCGAAAATGAGGGAAATTTCCGTCGGAAATTCCGTCGGCATTGAGCAGCCTATTCTTAGGAACTCTAAAGTGAAACATGCTTGCTGTGAAGAAATCTTAGCATGGGTGACCTCATGAGAAGTTTTCAGGCAACGTGTGAGTAATGGCAAAGTACGTTCAAAAGGTTTGTGATGATTTGCGGGGCCAATTGATGATACTTGAAATCATTTCTGGTAACTGTTCGCTACCCAAGGGCATTATACATATAGTAAAAGTTCAGTCATTATTTGTACTCAAATCTAAAGGTTAGTATCTTTTTTGAACCTTTTTAAAGTTTGATTAATTTTTAAACTTTGACGGAAAGTTGAATGCTTTTTAAAACTTTTTTCCAGTTATAATATGTAAATAGGAGTTTGATAAGGTCATTTTTATGGACTGATAAGATTAATTAATGAGGGAAAAAGTTTTTTAAATCATCGACATTTTGTTTAACTTTTTAAAAATTATGACAAATTTGTGTTGTATAGGTACCTGGCTAAATATAAAGAAGTTTAATTATTTTTAAATTATAAGTTTAAATAATTATTTTCTTTTCTTATGATAAAAAAGGGAGGGGAAAAAATAGAAAGATCATTAACAAAAAAATATAACTTTTCGGTGAAATTGACAAGGAAAAATATTAAAACAAATAATGAAAAGATAGAGAGAAAAAGCATTTTAACTGCAAGTTGGTCGTCGAATTCTGAAATTTTTTTTTTTTTTTGGGTGTAAAAGGGTAAGTACATACCTACGGTAGGTAGCCCTTCTCTCAAGAGTTCTACCTATGTAATCATCACGGATGTTGGGTTTTATGGCCCAAAATTCGAGTACCGGCACGGTGGGATGACGCTGCGCGAACACGGACGTGCCACGACGAAGGAGCACCAAGTCGAAGGAGGCAGAAAATTGGCACGGGGGTGCCGTGCCATGTGGCACGGCCGTGCCATGTGGCACTGGGTGACCGTGCCACGTGTCTTTTCGCCGCCTCTTTCGGATGGCGGCTAGGGTTTCTGTCTCCGAGGGGGATTCCTCCTGGCGGCTAGGGTTCTACTTTAAAGGGAAAACCCCTACTGTTTAGACCCTATATAAAGGGGGTCAAGCCTAGGATCTAAATAACTCCATATCTCTAGTACTCATACATACATTGAGAGGTAGAAGTACTTTGTGAGAGATTACAATAGAGAGGTTGTAATTCTGCTCTTAGATCAAATCACTGTGGTGATTGTGATCGTGTTGTATTCTTCCTGCTCATAGTGAATTATTCTGGTGCTGTCGCCGTCCGTGGTTTTTTCCCGATTTGGGTTTTCCACGTTAAATCTCTTGTCTTCTTATTTCTGTTTTCTGGTATTCACTTGATTTCTGAATTTCTAATTCATCCTATTGCTTCCGCTATACTGTTACTTTGATATTAATCCTAACAAGTGGTATCAGAGCTTTGGTTATAGGATGTCTTCTATCATGAGGGTAGATATTCAGAAATTCGATGGGGAGATTAGCTTTAATCTCTGGAAGGTGCAGATGAGAGCAGTTCTCATTCAGCACGGGTTGTGGAAGGTTCTGAAGGGACCTCACGTGAAACCCTGAGAAGATGACAGAAGAACAGTGGGCTGAAGATGTAAAGAAGAGACGTGGGTTGTTGACGGAGGACGAATGGGAGGAACTGGAGTTGAAGGCGGTTTCAGCCATACAGTTGTGCTTAGCACCACATGTCCTGCGAGAGGTGCTTGATAAGACAACTGCGGTGGATCTTTGGGCTCGGCTGGAGGAACTCTACATGACAAAGAGTCTCGCCAATAAGATCCGTTTGAAGGAAAGGTTGTATACCTTTCGTATGGCTGAAGGTACCCCTATTCAAAAACATTTGAATGAGTTTAACTCTATTCTTGTTGACTTGGAGAGTCTAGATGTGAAAGTTGAGGATGAAGATAAGGCTATTTTGCTTGTTGTGTCGTTACCCCCTTCTTATAAACACTTTAAGGAGATTATGCTATATAGTAATTCTAATACTATATCGTTTGAAGATGTTAAGTCAAACCTGTTGTCTAAAGAGAAGTTTGATCTTGACATTCATGCTAATTCTGCTGAGGGATTAGCGGTAAAGGGTACAACAACTGAAAAGGGGAACGGTAATAGGAGTAAGAACCGTTCTAAGTCTAAAAATCCTCATGCTGGTAAGACCTGCAATTACTGTGGTAAATTGGGTCATATTATTGCTAACTGCTGGAAACTGCAAAAGAAGAAGGAGAAAGAGGAAGATAATCTTCAGGAGCCTGCTGAAGCTTCATTTGCTGAATCTGATTCTGATGGTGACGTGTTGTTCGCTACCTCTACTGAAAGAGGGAGTGATTCTGATTGGATTCTTGATTCTGGGTGTACCTATCATATGTGTCCTCACAAGGATTGGTTTTCAACATATGATCCAGTTGACTCAACTGTTGTTCACATGGGCAATAATGCCCAATGTAATGTAACTGGAATCGGTACTGTTAAAATCAAGACCCATGATGGTGTTGTCAGGACTTTATCGAATGTTCGTCACGTTCCTGACTTGAAGCGTAACCTCATCTCGTTGGGCACCCTTGAATCCAAAGGGTGCAAATATTCAGCTGAAGGTGGAGTTCTGAAGGTCTCAAAGGGCAGTAGGATTCTGCTGAAGGGTTTGAGGCAAGGAGGCCTCTATGTCTTGCAGGCATCTACTGTGACAGGTTATATGAAGGAAAGTTCATATAAGTCATCTCCCAGAGCTAAGTTCAAGCATTGCTTGGACTTAGTTGGCATTCGCAGTTTTTGAGGGCCCTGCGGGGCATAGCCCCATAGGGGGCATCACCCTTTGGGGTGAGACGACGGCGACGGAAAGTTGAACATTGAAGATTTTAGTCCAAGGTGGAGATTGTTGGGTTTTATGGCCCAAAATTCGAGTACCGGCACGGTGGGACGACGCTGCGCGAACACGGACGTACCACGACGAAAGAGCACCAAGTCGAAGGAGGCAGAAAATTGGCACGGGGGTGCCGTGCCATGTGGCACTGGGTGACCGTGCCACGTGGCACGGTCGTGCCACGTGTTTTTTCGCCGCCTCTTTCGGATGGCGGCTAGGGTTTCTGTCTCCGAGGGGGATTCCTCCTGGCGGCTAGGGTTCTACTTTAAAGGGAAAACCCCTACTGTTTAGACCCTATATAAAGGGGGTCAAGCCTAGGATCTAAATAACTCCTGATCTCCAGTACTCATACATACATTGAGAGGTAGAAGTACTTTGTGAGATATTACAATAGAGAGGTTGTAATTCTGCTCTTAGATCAAATCACTGTGGTGATTGTGATCGTGTTGTATTCTTCCTACTCATAGTGAATTATTCTGGTGCTGTCGCCGTCCGTGGTTTTTTTCCGATTTGAGTTTTCCACGTTAAATCTCTTGTCTTCTTATTTCTGTTTTCTGTTATTCACTTGATTTCTGAATTTCTAATTCATTCTATTGCTTCCGCTATACTGTTACTTTGATATTAATCCTAACAACGGATAATACACATAAGCTTGGGGGAGGGGGAGGTTAAAAAGGTTATATCATCTTTGAGCGACACCCCTCTCTTAGCTATTCAATTTGCTACCATATTGCCTTCCTGAAAAAT
Source organism: Carnegiea gigantea (assembly GCA_029747015.1). Classification (NCBI taxonomy): domain Eukaryota; kingdom Viridiplantae; phylum Streptophyta; class Magnoliopsida; order Caryophyllales; family Cactaceae; genus Carnegiea; species Carnegiea gigantea. The sequence goes on along the minus strand of JAKOGI010000262.1, from coordinate 158,939 downwards.
ATGATAAAGAGAGATGGATGAGAAGGAGGATAACATATCTCTAACATCAAGAACCAGCTTTTGTATCCGTCATAGGATACGGATATTACCCTGGACTGCCTGAATAACGATCTGATTATCCCCCTCAATTTGAATCTGCTTGAACCCAGCATCTTTGGCAGCTTTAAGTCCATCACGTAATGCCGTAGCTTCAGACACCAAAATGGGAGCCTAAAACATAAATCTGGTCCCTGCTTGTAGAAATCATCCTTGGCTATCTCGCAGTAAATACCCCGCAGCTGCACCAACTAGAGATAAGCTTCTATCGAAGTTGAGTTTAATAACGCCATCTGGAGGAGGAGTCCGCCCAATGAGTCGGGTGGGGCGTAGAGGAATAGGCAGGTGGATAGAGGAGGATGGAGGGAAAAGAAGTGGATTTCGAATTCTCAAATTAATGTATTATCTATTAGAAGACATATAACCATCTATCTATTATTTAATACACTCTCTATTAATAAAGATATTACTTTATTTTTAGGTTCTAGATATACTTGATGATGTAGAGGCATCTGGAACACTTTGCAGCCCCCCTCCCCTCTGTTTGTTGTGGTTATTAGCATCATGCAATTCTTCTGTTCAGTGATAAATTAACCCTAAATCATTTCAAAGATCATGTAAGCTAGGTATCCCGTATCCTCCTAAATTAAAATTTTCCTTCCCATATTTTAGTCTTCAAAATAATTAAAATTATCTTTAATTAGTAAGTTGTTAATATAGTATAAAGTTTGGTGATTATTTGTACCCAATATTAAAGTTTAGTAATTTTTTAAAATCTTTCTTAAAATGTAGTGATTCCTTCAAACTTTGAAGGAAAATTGAGTAATTTTTAATTTTTTTTTTCCCCAGTTAACAATTTTAATGTTCATAAGAATATTTGTTCACTCTTCCTTACTCTCTTCTCTAAATTCATAAAAGGCGAAGGGAGTTATTGATTTTGATCTATCACAAAAACTCAAAAGTCTTATTAAATTTGGGCGTCTATTCACAAAAATCGATGGCAAATTTTATGTGATAGGGCAAATGCCATTGTAAAGATGGCATGGTAAATGATACCAAAACCCTCAGGTTTGCTGCCCTTTGATGTCATGTTTTTCCAAGAAGATGGAGGACCCCAAGATAAAAGATTGATTACAACGGTCTAATAAACAAAGGCCATAAGGCACTAGAAAAAAAGGGACCATTATTATTATGGCCAACTAAAATCCGACCAAAGCGGGTGTAGGGTGGGGGCAAGATCTATATTTAGCCGGTACTATTGTTATGCTAGCATGTGCTTATCGTACGAGGATTTAATTAGTCAAATTAAATTAGACATTTAGTGACAGAGGGGGAACCAGCAAAGAAACATCACATCATGATGCAAAACTTGGCCTTTTGACATTGCAGAAGAATCATTAAATTATCATTTGTTTATAATTTATATGGGCTTTAAAGTAATCGAGGAGCACATGAAATGAAACATTATTAAGTGTCAATCATGTAACTTTAGGTTGTTTATATTATAGTAATAAAATTTCTCCGTTTAAAATTTGTAAAAAATATCAATATCAATTATTTAAGCCTGTTCTTTTCGTTGAGAAATATGGGTTGATAAATGCATAAAATTGATTGAGATTAGTAGAAATGGGTTGAAGTGGTTATGTTTTTGTTGAATTGATTGCAGTGAGTTGACGTAGGTTGAAGTGGGTTAAAATTGGTTAATTTTTTTTGCATGATGGGTAGAAGTTGATTAAAATAGTGGGAAGTGAGGTAAATATCATTTGCCGACCCAGAAGACGGTTTTTCTCGTGCCATCAAATTTTTGATGCATTTTGTAGGTCATCTTCCCCTGGTCATCCATTGTTCTGCTTGAGGAGATTGACCTCCAAGTCCAACTAGAGTTTAATTACTCTAGAAGATTAATTGTCGGTCCACTATTTTATTCAAATTTCCATTATTAACCTTGATCTTTCATATTAAAGATTGTAACTTCACATATAGAAAACTCTATTGCAGTTGTGGAAGGAATAACAGATAATAAGAGTTTTCTAGCTCTTTAATTAATTTCTTTCTTGTTCTATTTTTGCATTAGCATGTCTTTATGGTCGGGCTTATTGCACGGTTCTTTCATATGTCTGTTCTGCCTTATTTATCAATTAATTATCCAAAAAAATCCTATCTCTTTATCTTCCTTTTCATTGTGAGCATTCTTAGTTTCTTCGTCTTCTGCTGTTGGAGTATCAAGTGAATTCTTATATGATATCGATTACAGTATTACATGTTCGAGAGTTAAGTGGGTTCCCTCTCCTCGGAGATTATGAGCACATTAGTTTTTGGTGTGCCACCATTCATTTGGTTAATTATGTCACATTTTATGCCCTATTAGTGGGCCAACTTGAAAAGACATATGGGAGTGTTCTACCTTTGTTGCATGGTTATGATAAGATGGGGAAAATTTGTGATGATAGGAATGGAGGACAACTCAAGATATTCTGAATTTAAGGGATGAAATCAAGCGTTTATATGTGTATGTATGTGAAAAAGTGCTTGGAAAAAGTGCTTTAGATTATTAGAATGAACATAGTCTTTGAATTTGCATTTTGAAAACCAGCTAAAAGCTCCTACCTTGTAAGAGGAATTTGAAATAATTGAGCCTAAACACTTATCATTTATCATCTTGAGGAATCATTTTAGAACGTAAAGTAGATGACGAAACTTTGAAAGATCATTCAAAAAAGCCAATGATAAGAGGTAAAGAGAGTTAGATGTCGTCTCTTCTCATAAGAGGACGTTTAATGATATCAACATATAAAATAGAATTGAGAACATCAAAAACTAATGATTTTGAGGAAAACATTGAGATGAGAATTCATCCAATTTTGATGATCAATTGATGCAATGTTATCTTCCCAATAGATATAATAAATGATGTAATGATCCCCCGTACTCAAAAACTACAAAATATCTTGGAGACTTGTTATAATATGCCAAAATAATTACCCTTTGAGTGTTTCTAGAAATGTAGAATTATCTCCTTCTATATTGAGTTTCTTAGAACCCGCTTCAACTGATGCTTGAATATCATGTTGCAATGCTCGTACCTTCACTATTAGAGCAGTAGAATCTCCACAGTGTGCTGCCCCCACCTTGGTGAGTTTGCGTATTCAATCTTTGATGGTGAAGCGTCCCGTGCGCTAAGTTGTTTCTACCAAAGTTGATTTTGATAAATTGAGGGGGGTTTCCATCTCACAAGGAAGTTTGCATAGTATATTGGATGAGGCCCTATTCTAATAAAGAATGTGCTAGACATGCAAGTTCAGATTTGCCATTCTACAAATTAAAGACTTTTTTTTCTTCAATCAAAAATTTTAGGGGATTAAAGATTTTATTTTTAAAAAAACGATGTTTCTTCCTTTCCATATATTCCATAGTAAATATGCTACTTTCCTAATGTAATTAGGTTTGTGGCTTCGTCTACTTATTAGTGGTAAAAGCGTAGAAGAATGATGCCTAAAAGAGATTAGGTAGTTGAAGCCACTTGTGTTGTTAAGGGAGGGACATTACCAGAAAAGATTATAATTAGGCTCAATGTCATCAATGCAAACTGAGCCAGATGAATTAATGGGCAAGCCTCTCTTGAGAAGGTTTCCTCATACTAATATTGCGTTGCGCAATTTTGCTGCTACAAGTATGTTTTTTATTGCCTTGTCTTTTATTGTATTTTTAAGTCATATTATGAGTCTGGATGTATGCTGATCTCTTGAAATTGGCATCTTTGATAACTAAAATATCTGAAGGGGGTAAGTCTTCCTATGTCTAGATCTCCCCAAACCCCACGTAGGCAGAGCTGGGTAACGGGTTGGTTCGGGTTACCCCATTTAATAAACGGTCAATTTTGTGTCAACCTCGTAAATAGTTTAGATATAGTCAAAATTGAAAAATAAAATATTTTGAATCTAAACTGTCAAATCATGTTGACTTCGGGTCCAAATATCGGGTTTGGCTTCTCTTGGTAACTTCAGGTAGGGTTCGAGTCGGGTTAGATTTTCCCAACTCCACGCGTAAGTGGGATCAATACTAGGAGTTGTTATTGTGTATGCAATTTTGCAATTCAATTTTGCTTTTCAGGACATATTCTTTACAACTTATCATAAATACTTATTATCAGCATTCAACACCAGTCAGCGCTGATAATCACTTAGTCATATTTCCTGCTTACAATTTCATCCCTGATCAGTACTCATCGATACTAATCAGCATTGATCAACACTCACCAGCACTGATCATTACTAATAAGTAACGAGTTACTCATGATAAGTTGAAAAGAACAGACCACATGACATCCAATTTTTGAATCAAGCTCAATGGCCGATCTAATTCATTACTACTAATATTACAATGAACCTTAGAAGTAACTTAGTATTAAGCTGACCTGATGCTTAAAGTAAGATATAGATGTTTCTAAATTTTCTATATAAGTTGTTCATCATCAATAATCTTCTTAGATTTCTAACATCCCAATTTTTGTTCACTTTAATAAAGGCCAAACGGATTCCTGGGGGTCAGTCTTCTACAAAACACACTACTATCCCTAAAAGATATAGACTATGCTTAATTAAAAAGTTAATTGTGTCATAATCAAATGGTAATGCATGAAACTTAGTCAATTAAAAATATATTATTTCTAAAATATAATTCATGACATCACCAAAAAAAAATCTTAAATAGCGACCCTATCATTGCATAAAATACTAAAAATAGCAATAATAGATATCTCAGAATATGAATGCCAAAATCACGTCTTTTCATTTTCAGAGCATTCTCAGTTAGAGTTTCAGTTTTTAGAACTCTGACCTGCCACGTCAGCAAAAGTTTTACAATTTTGAAATTTGCATTCCATCACTCCTCCAACCCATGGAACTCCAATTTTGATCATCCAATAAAATATTTGTTATAAACTCACCTTCTAAAACACAACCTATTTTTTTAATCATTTAAAAACTATATATTTACTCAAAAAAAGAAAAAAAGAAAAAATATATTAAAAAATCTCAAAAGTGGCCCGCGGGAAGAAAGGGGCAGGCGTTCTCCCCTGTGTCACACGCATTTTGTGTTGGCTGGGAAGACAGGAAATGACACACAGCAGACACGCGGGCTCCACACTTGCCTCGCATGTCTACTGCTGCGATTGCTCTCATGCACGCCTAATCATAATCTATTCGACCAAAAAATCTTGTCAATTTCTAACCAAATCAAGTCTCTAACAACTCTCTACATTGAATAAATCTTCTTGAGTGGTATTCACCTATATTTCATGGAAACAATCTCTTCATTATATCTGAATTCTAACAAAGTAAACATTTTTTGGGATAAAGACAAAGCATTCTCTGCAGGCTGCTATATTTTATGTATCTGAATTCATCTAAAGTTGATAAACAAGCAATCCATTCATGGCTTTTTTTTTTTTTTGGGTCTTGGATCCTCCATTTAACTTGAGTCGAATTACTGTTGGTCTAATAAGGAGTAAAATTTTCTCATAACAGATTTTCTCCATTCTTATGAATATTTTTGTGATAATTCTATGGCAATTAGTTCAATCGTTCATATAAAGCTACATTTTATTAACCATTCTTGAAAAAAAACATTAAATCCATTTATACTTAATCAAATAAATGAAACTTTTATATAAATTCTTCGAGCAAATAGTATCATCTACACACTACTCATTCTTCTTCCCCCCCCCCTTATAAAATAAATCAAATTCATAGTATCAACATATCCTCTCATAGACCTTGTCCAATGTACTACAAAATACTGAGATGTTATTGCAATGAAACTACAATAAAATACAATTACAATTAAATAGTTTCCTGTGAATATGAAACGTAAACTAATTTAAGTAATAAAACTTACCAAAATTAATACTAGTTTAAATTTTTATCCTCCTTATCCTCGGCATAGTAACTTCCTCTCTCTCCTCAAAAGAAGGCCGTAGTAACTTATAAGTTCTAATTTTAATATTACAGGCCTGTTCTTTTCGTGGATAAATGGGGGTGGGTAAAAGGTTGCAGTCGGTTGAGGTTGGTTGAGGTGGGTTGAGGTGGATTGAAGTTGGTATTTTTTTTGGAGGTGGGTTGAAGTAGGTTGAAGTGGGTTGAAGTAGGTTGAAGCGGATTGAAGTTGGAATATTTTTTTGTGGTGGGTTGAAGTGGGTTAAAATAATGAGAATGTGTGATAATTTATTAAGTTATTGTAATTTTTAGTGCATTTTTTCTCTGAATAGTAATTTCACAATTTTGTAATTATTTTTCTGGAAGTTGGGGGCCGGTACAACTTATCAATTAATTTTAACGATTTGGGTTACAAATTATTAAATTTAGGAAGGGGTGGGTTGAAATTGGTTAAAGTGGATTGAGGTAGGTTAAAGTTGGTTGAAGTGGGTTGAGGTGAGTTGAGGTTGGTATTTTTTTTTTCACGTGGGTTGAAGTTAATTGAAGTGGGTTGAAGTAGGTTGAGGTGGATTGAGGTTGGTAAATGTAAAAAGACCTACGAAAAGAACAGGGCCTACATTAGAAAAGCATAGGCAGTATATATATATATATATATATATATATATATATATATATATATATATATATAAACATAACAAATGTACTCCCTGGATTTTTGGCAAATGTCATTTTCACAAAATTTTAAAGATAATTAGTAGTTTTTATTTTTTATAAAGAAGTTAGTCAATTATGAATGCAAGGTTTCCTTTAGGGAAAAAAAAGCACTTTATACAATCAATCTCAACTCCAAAGGTTTTCTTTCCAAATAAATTTTTTTAAAAAAAACAATGCATTCAATAATGATAAAACATTATATTATATTGTTTTTGATCTTTTTTTTGGGTGTTAAAATAAGCTATGAAAGTAGTACAATACTCAGAATTTCAATCTTAACCACTTGGCTAAGATCTCATCGATTTTTTAAATCAAAATTAAATGACTAATACTACTTCTAATATTACCAAAAATAATACACAAATTCTTAGGTGAGACCGTCTCACATAAAAGTTATTATGAGACGACCTTCTTATAAGGTGACTTTTTAATATTTTGTGATGACTAATAATAGATTTTGCAGTGACTTTTTAACTCAGGGGTGACTAATAGTTCATGTAGAGGTGACTATAATAACAATAATCCCTACATGGACTATTAGGCATCCCAATTGTTATTAAAAGTCATCATAAAAGTATCTGTCATATGATATGTCTTATGTAAGAGGGTCCCACATAAGACTTATTGAAAACAATATATTGTGTCACAACACTGCAATTATATGTAAACTAAAAATAAGTTCGAAACAAATATCATTTAAATATTTGGTGATGGTTAATACACTTTTATTAGAATTTTAATATCAATGTCTACATTAAGGCCTTCTTTACTTTTGCATGCAAATACTACATGCACTTTTATGACAAGTTAGTCGCCTAACAACCTATAAACATTTTTGCTTTCCATAATATATTTAGATGAATAGTTAAAAAAGAAAAAGAGGTGTCATTTAAAAAAAAAAAATTCTTAGCACATATTATTATTGTAATGTGTGAAAACTTATCCGATCTTTTCAATTTTAAACATACTAGAGTTCAAGTAAATATTAATTATTTTTATCATAATAAAGTGTCTTCTCTTTAACTTTCACATTCTTATTGTGACATTCTCACTATCAAGTTACAAATAATTATTTTGAAAAATTTATAAGATTTCCCATGCATCGCATAGATCTTTAACACCAACTATCATTTTAAAACAGAAATTAGAGATTTTATTATATAAGTGACCAATTTTCCTTTCTTTGCTCTAAAAAATCACAAAAGGTAATACAGTATAATTATTAAGGGATGAAAATTGACCATAAAATCTTTGATATATAAATGCACTAACCATTAGGCTTAGATTTCACTGACTATGGGCTTATTCTTTCCATATGTAAATTGGAGTAGATAAAACGGTGAAAAAAGTTAAGATAGATTGAAGCAGAGTATTCGCATTTCCAGTAGAAAAGCGGAACCTCACCGCACCCCAACCCCAACCCCAACCCCGAGGTTCTACACCACCAACACCATCTCCCCAGCCCAACCAACCTGTATTCTGCACGAACTGCGTAGGGCTTTGTTCCCCCCTCTCTCTCTCTCTCTCTGCCATTGGATCTGCAAGTGCAAGCTCCCAACACTGGCCGGTCTCATCGTTAATCCGTCCTCCTTGTCGGATCTCTTTGATCTCCATATCACCTAAAACCCCACCAATTCATACCAAACTTAGATAGAGAAAAGAGGGCTGAGAGAGAGAGAGAGAGAACTCAAGACCCCATTTTGGTTCTCTTTCTCTCTCCATCTGGGCACCCTCTAATTCCTCCTGAAATGCCCTAATTACCATGATTAGCAAAGCCCAGGAGGAGGAGGAGGAAGAAGAAGAATCCCATCAACGGCAACTACGAGAAGAAGAAGAAGAAGAAGAAGAAGAAGACGAGAGGTACTTTGAAGCACTTGATCGGATCCTCTCTTCTTCCAATTCATCAACATCCAACTCTGAAAACGACGACGTTTCGCCCCCCTGTGGCCGCCATGGCCATGGAAAGTCCAACTCACTCCATAACTATGACGTTTGGATCTCCACTGAGTCGTTTTCTCTCTCCTCACTTGACCAGCGCCGCGATCGCCTTCTTCGGGCTCTCGGGCTCTCCTCTGACCCGGCTCTATCCCGCCGGAGACCCGGTAATTCCGATGATTTTGGCCGATCTGTGTCTTATGATCGACTGGGTTCTCCTGGAAATCATCGTATCAATTCGGGTACTTCCGGCATCATAAACCGGTTTAAATCCCAGGGGTGCTGTGATTCTGGTTCTCCCCCGTGTGGAGTTCGTCGTGATCAGTGTAATTCTTCCTCCATTCTTTCAATTTGTTCAGTTTCTGATACTGTAAATAGCAACAGTGATATTAATAAGCACACTGGTAATAGTAGTAATGGTTGTGATGGCGTTGTTGTTGATAATTTGGCGAGTAATGGGTGTTTGGGGTTGAGTTCGGGTCTGAATAAGCTGCCTCCAGAGGTGGGGAGGAGTAGTTGGTCCGGGGTTGATGAGATTGAGAGTGGATGTAGTCGGGAGCTGTGTAATGGGGATAATGAGAAGGTTGAGAGGGTATGTAGAATCAAGAATCTTGATAATGGGAAAGAGTTTGTGGTGAATGAGGTGAGGGAAGATGGGATGTGTAACAAGCTCAGGGAGGTGGGGACTGGGAAGCAGTTGACCATGGAGGAGTTTGAGATGTGTGTGGGACATTCCCCCATTGTTCAGGAGTTGATGAGGCGGCAGAACGTCGAAGATTGGCGCAATAACAAAGATAATGCAGAATCTAGTGTGAATGGGAATGGAGATGGGGAGAATGGGTCCAAGTTGAAGAAGAAGGCTGGTTGGCTTAAGAGTATCAAGAACGTAGCCAGCAGTGTTGCTGGGTATAGGGAGAGGCGTAGCAGTGATGAGCGGGACACCTCCTCTGAGAAAGGTGGGCGGAGGTCCAGCTCTGCCACTGATGACAGCCAAGACACCTCCTTTAATGGGCCGGAGAGGATACGGGTCAGGCATTATGGGAAATCTGTTAAGGAGCTCACGGCATTGTACAAGAGCCAGGAGATTCAGGCACATAACGGTTCTATCTGGACTATTAAGTTTAGCTTGGATGGGAGGTATCTTGCGAGTGCTGGTGAGGATTGTGTGATCCATGTATGGCAAGTGGTGGAGTCAGAGAGGAAGGGTGAGCTCTTGGTTGATAAACCTGATGATGGCAACCTGAATCTTTTGTTTTTGACGAATGGGTCACCTGAAGCAAGTTCACTTTCTCCAAGGGTGGATAATCCTTTGGAGAGGAGGAGGAGGGGCAGAACATCAATCAGTCGGAAATCTGTGAGCTTGGACCACATTGTGGTGCCGGAGACTGTCTTTGGGCTTTCTGAAAAAGCCATTTGTTCATTTCACGGGCATTCTGATGATGTGCTTGATCTTTCATGGTCCAAGTCTCAGGTCAGTCATATGTATATCATTTTCTACACCTCATGGTAATTACTGCATTGCAATTTGCGCTTTCTGCTAATCACGGGTTTCCTAGTTGTAATTTTACTTCAAAAGACGATATCTGCCTTTCTTGTGTATGTCATTTATCAACAGTTTCCTTTCCGCCAAGGGCAATGATTCTTCTAGCTGTGGTTTTGAAATGCTTGTATTGGATTTCTATGGAAATTTCTTGCTTTGTAAAGAAATTTTGTTATAATTATTTGCCTATGCATATATTTCCTGTGTTGAATTAAGTTGCTGCATCACTCAAGATTCAAGAACCAGGTGTCACTTTGCTGCTGAAGTCTTTATTTAGGGCCTGTTCTTTTCGTGGGTCAATTCTAAAATACCAATCTCAACTCACTTCGACCTACTTCAGCCTACTTCAACCCACTTCCACTATTTTAACCAAGTTCAATTTATCACATAAAAAAAATTCAACCCACTTCAACCTACCTCAATCTACTTCAACCCACTTCACCCTTTTACCCACCCCAATTTACCACGAAAAGAACAGTCCCTTAATCCAGCCTACTCATTCTTGCTGGCCTTTTATACAGTGACAAATATTGGGTCATTCGGTGAAATTTGACTGCAATATATAATTTGTGCGTCCTTCATAGATTGCTGCATCTTCTCGAAAATGCGCCTTTCTGGTGATCATTTGCATATCTCTAGCTCTCAAAGCACTGTGTGTGTCTTTTCTTTGGATCAGTGGTCCGACTGTGTAGCAACAGGAAGTGGCAAAGTTCTAATTTTGTTTTCTCCGTTGCAACATAGACCCTGTCAATTATACATAATAATTGATGCTGTTTTTCGCTTGTCTTATTCCCTTAATCCTGTTCTCAGTTGTTGCTGTCATCTTCTATGGATAAGACTGTGCGCCTCTGGAACTTATCCAGCAAGACTTGCTTGAAAATATTTTCCCACAGTGATTATGGTAAGTCTTGGTTTATCTTTCTGCTTTGCAGAAAATCATCAGATTGTTACTGTTGATCTTTCTTCTGTTACCTAGTCAGTTTGCTGTTGCTTCCGTTCTTGTAACTACTATAATTTGGCTTTGTGCAGTGACTTGCATCCAGTTCAACCCAGTTGATGATAGATATTTTCTAAGCGGATCTCTAGATGGAAAGGTCCGCATATGGAGCATTCCTGATCGTCAAGTTGTTGATTGGAATGATATGCATGAGATGGTCACTGCGGCCTGCTATACACCAGACAGTCAGGTTTGGCCCTTTAACATGGGAACAGTATTCTGGAAGTTAAACATGGATGATAAATGTGTTTTTGCTTACATTTTAGTTTCATTTTGAAGGGTGCATTGGTTGGTTCATACAAGGGGACATGCCGCTTATATGACACATCTGGTATGGTTTGGATCTTTCTTTTTTCTGCTTAATTGTACTTGTTATTGTGATATGTGCAAGTAAAATGTATGCTCATTAATTATAAAAACTTTGGTTCCAGAAAACAAGTTGCAACCAAAGTGTCGCATCAACTTGCAAAATAAGAAGAAAAAATCCCATCTCAAGAAAATTACTGGTTTCCAGGTGAGGAGTTTATGTAAAATATGGTGTATTGATTGCATTATTCATGTTTGCAAAATGCTGCCTTTACTATGTTTTTGCCTGTTTTGAAGTGCTGAAGTTTCTTCTATTCAATGAGCAGTTTGCACCAGGGAGTTCTTCTGAAGTCTTAATAACATCGGCAGATTCACGGGTTCGGGTTCTTGATGGGATTGATCTAGTCCACAAGTTTAAAGGTACATAATATCTTGCTCATCTTCTATTTCTATTTTCCTTTATTCTTTTTCTTACTGGGGCTCAATGCTATCCATCTCTGGTAGACCGCGTTATTCACTTGCCGTAGTAGAGTACCTCAAGTGAATTATTGCATTCTCGAATGCAAGATCTGGCCTACATAGCCAATGCAACAGCGAGCTTTTTTAACCCCCAAAAAGTTTTGTGCCGCATTGACTTCTGCAATTGTTTGGCATCAAATATTTGGCTCCGAATGTTGTCGTTCAAGTATTATCATCATTTTCTCCATTTTTCTGCATGAATTCTGAAGGTTGTGGTGCTCTCTTATGCCGTTTTCCTCTGATGGCTGGGGTGGTAATACGGACGAAACGACATCTGGTTTTAGGATTGCCCAGATATGGTGTAAATTAGATGATTATTGATGAATCTGCTGCATTCTGCTTCCTATGATCAAGAAGTTTCTTATCAATATTTTTGTGTCAAAAATACTGAATTTGCAGAGAATTAACAGACTAAATTGTTATGTTGTGGGCAGAAGGCAATGTGGGAGCTACTTGAGGTGGAGGTGGAGGTGGAGGTGGATTATTAGTTCTTTGGCAAGTCTGGTTTAAACTGGTTATATTTGTTTTGTGGGATCATTAATAGCTCCAAGAGATATTAGGTGCTGCTTCATGGAAACAGTGATAAGGGAGTGTTACCAAATAGATTGCTGTACTACTATGTAGGTGCTGCATGACATCACCTGGGTTTGGCATTTCTGGTTCATTCTTAATCTCTTGTAGAACTAGTTGACTTATATGCATAAGGCTCTAGATGTGGGATCTATTTCGGGGGGGGGGAGGGGGGGGTATATATCTTGGAGAGTACAAGAAGAATTGAGCTATGATGACCATGATTATTTCGGTGCCATAGTTTACCCTTCTGTTCATGCTCTAAATCGGGGATTTGGTTGAGTTATAGCCTTTCTGGAGAGATTATAAATGTGCTTTTGTGGGTACGTTTGTGTTTGTTTCTCTTGGTCAAAATATTTTGGGTTGGTGATGGAATTGCTAAAAGTCGGCAAAATTGTTGACGGTAGAAACATAGAATCTTGTCCTAGCACTAGCATCATAGGGGGTTTTGTTTTCCAAGTGGCCTTTTTCATAGGGCATGCTCTGATGCAGTAAAATGGCTGTAGAAGAGGGGCAAAGATTTTGCTTTTGTGATTGCTGTCCCAGGCATCTGAGCGTGTGATGAGAATCTTGGGTGAAACTTTCTGCATGCAGCTGCTGGATGCCAAAGACGTGGTCATGCTTTTTACATCCCCTTGTCCGTTTGTGCAAAATTTAGAGCATTAGCTTGAAAGGTGCTGGAATCTTTGTCTGGCATTGACAGAATTGTATGTGGGCCTCTCTATTGCTAGGAGAGCTCTGGGATGTGATCTGAATGAAAATTTAAGTATCCAATGCTTTTATAACTTCATCTAAGATATGGCTATTTAAATCATTAAATGGATTCTATTCAATCGGAGTACTTGAAATAGATGTTGGCTTGTCTTTAACTGATCCCATATACTTGCTCATGCGACCACAGAATTTCTTTTTTCTAAGAATGTTTTATCAATTCCTTTCCACCAAAAATATTGTCTTAAATGAAGGTATTCGTCCTTGGATGGCAGCTCAGGATCAACCCTCTGAAACAGATGTTTTCCGTTTTACCATATTTCGGTCCTTATTACGACATGTAAGGACCGCTACTACCCAGAGTATTACAGCCTTGATCGTGAAGTATCAATTGAAGGAATTATTCCGTTACTGTTCTTTTAATACTAATAATGGTGAAATCAATGATACAGAGTCAAAAGAGGGTTCTTATATTGGACTGTTAATTAAATTCCAAGCTCGGCTGGTTTTCCATTATTAATGCTCGAGTTTTTATCATGATGCTGTACTGTCCTGCATTGAAATTAGGCCCTGCATTGGAACATCTGGATCACTGGGCTGTTACATCGATATGCTGATTTCATCTAAATATTATTGCCAGGGTTCCGTAACACAAATAGCCAAATCTCAGCTTCTGTCACCGCCAATGGAAGGTATGTAGTGTGTGCCAGTGAGGATTCTCACGTGTACTTGTGGAAACAGGAAGGTGACTCGCGACCTAATCGAAGCAAAACTGTGACAGTCACTCGCAGTTATGAGCATTTCCATTGTCAAGATGTATGTGTGGCCATCCCATGGCCTGGGCTGGGTGAATCATGTGGACCACGGGATCCATGCTTCACGGACCAAGAAGGGTCTCATCACGAGGTGGACGGGGCCTCAACTGTCAACCATCCCCCAACTCCTGTGGAGTTCAATGGTGATGACACGTCAAATTCTGCATCCGGGTGCACCAACAGCCCTTTACGTGGTACAATATCAAGTGCACCCAATGGTTACTTCTTTGACAGGATTTCAGCGACATGGCCAGAAGAGAAACTTCTTTTGGCCTCCAAGAACCAGAGTCCTCGTGCCAGCTTGGACTTCTCCAATGGGGTGCTGCAGAACAGGTCAGCTTGGGGCCTAGTGATTGTGACAGCCGGCCTTCATGGGGAAATCAGGACCTTTCAGAACTTTGGATTGCCCGTTCGAATTTAGATTTCCGTTTTAACAGCCAAAGCGAAAAAAGTTATCCAGGAAAATTCGGTTCCCCATTCACTTGGTATATGTGTACAGGGAGAGAGCATTTGAGATTTGTAATATTTATCAGTTGCATCTCCTTTATTTGCTTTTTGCCCTGTGATCCAGGTACAGATTTTTTTTAAATTTTTGGGGGGGGGGGGAGGCAGAAGGTGAGGGAGAAAACCAAAAAAAAAAAAAGGAAAGAAAAGGAAAGAATTTTTTACATCGGGAATTTAGAGAAAGTGGTGGGAATTTTATGTAATCCAGAATTGTAGAGTTGTTGATTCCACGAAGGCCTTGTTTGAGTCGCATGAATTCTTTTCCACAAGAAACGTGATTGGAAAAATCCAATTTGTTTTTGCTGTACTTGATTAGCGTTAGCATTTGTCAGATTCCTTCTGATGATGATCATGTGAAACGTGACTTGAAATTGTTGTAAATCATTTTTGGTTGTACAAACGTCACTTATCTATCATTTGTGTACAACTTTATGGCAAGATTCAAGTCTGCACTGATTTTTCTCTCGTTTTGGATTGACGAGATGTACTTAAAAGTAGTGAAGTTAAAGTATCAGGAAAGCTGAAAGCAGGAGGCAGGATTTGCTGATGTGTTGTGTCTGTGAGGATGTCAAATTCTCATGGTGTAATTATTGTGGGCAAGTTGGATGGATTGCTGTCGGGTACAACTAGTCTAGTCTAGTCTAGATCTATCAAGTAGAGCAAGTGCAACTGCAGCATGTGGAACGCTCTGCCATGCCTGGGGCTCCCATTCCACACGGCAGTTGGGAAGTGGCCGTGTCAGAGCCCAGGACTAGCGCGTCAGAAGCAGTCCCACTCTCTGTGTATTTTTTTATTTTTGGGTCTCATAACACACATCATTGTGTAAATTTCTTTCAAAAATTATCTGTCTTATTGCGTAGTGCCTCCCCCCCCCCCCCAAAAAAAAACCACATTACATGTTCAAGCAAAAGAAATAACGCAATCAATTTTCCGTGAAATAAAAAAATGTTTTTGCATTTTTTTGAGAAATAAAATATATTCTAATTTTAAATGAAAAATATATGTAGAAGTTAACTATAAAATGTAGATACAAAATGAAAAGGATAAAATTGAATATGTTTCACGGTAGGTTTCACAACAAATGTTTTAGGCCCTGTTTTTTTTGTGGGTCAATTCTATAATACCAATCTCAACTTACTTCAATGTATTTTTATATGCGTTAATCTACTTCAACTTATTTTTATTATTTTAACCAAGTTCTATCTATCACATAAAAAAATTTAACCTGTTTTATTTTCAGCTTATTTCAATCCACTTCAACCTACTTCAACTCATCTCAATCTATTTTAACCTACTTCACCCTTTTTTACCTGCGAAAAGAACAAACCCTTATTTGGTAATGTAAGTTGGAGTACCCTGGCTCACGGGTTGAAAAAGTGAAAAAATGCATATTTAAAAAAATTGAAACTTTTACTGATGTAGGAGGTTAGAGTTTCAAAAACTGAAAATCTAGCTGTGTAGATGCTATTGTATTATTATACATAGGATTTATGTTAACAAAAAAGGTAGAATAATGAGATTGTGTAGTGCAAGAAGTGAACAAGTGAGTGTTATTCACAATTTCCATAGTTACGGGTTTACATGTATTATTCTTACTTGGTTGACATTTCTGTCCATTACCATTATTGGTGTACTTAATGAATATTTAAGGTTGACAAATTGTGATTATGTCTCTTGATAAAGTGAGATTCTAAATGAAACAAGACTTTAGTTTGAGTTAAATTAAGACAAATTAAGACAACATAAACTTTTATGTGAGATGGACCTG
The DNA here is from genome assembly GCA_029747015.1 of Carnegiea gigantea. NCBI lineage: Eukaryota > Viridiplantae > Streptophyta > Magnoliopsida > Caryophyllales > Cactaceae > Carnegiea > Carnegiea gigantea. Next base: position 142,591 of record JAKOGI010000262.1, on the reverse strand, counting down.
AAACTACTGGGGCCCAAACATATTACGCACTTTCTGGGCAATTTTATTTTAAAGAAAAAGAAATGGGGAAGCAGCCGGCCGGACCCAGGAGTACACTCCTAGGCATCTGCAATAATTTGGGTTTTTTTTTTTTTTTTTGGGTCCGTGCAGGAATTGTGTCATTAAATAATTCAAACCATATGTCACGGGTCGATAATTCACTCAAACTTAGACCCGTGCGGCCTAGCAAACTTTGCTTGTGATTCTTGCCTTGTTTGTTAGTAAGCCTTAAGGAAGCTTGACTTAGCCTTTGAGGAGCTAAGTAAGCACACTTCACACTCTAAGAAAGCTTTAGAGAGAGAAAGTAGAGAGAGAAGGAGTTTGGGAGAATGCTTTGTATTGCACTTGAATGCTTGCTTACAAATGAGCCCCCTTGGGGGTATTTATACACTACCACCTCCTCAATGGACGGTGGAGATCTAATTGATCCTACGGTTGATATTGTACATCCAGAATGTTCTATACAAATATCTAAGGTTCTACACAAGTGTGGAGTTGTGTGGAACCTTCTGGAACCTTGGAGGACCCTCTAGAACATACTCTAAGGAAATCCAGGGCATTCTAGAGTATTCTAGAGCGGTCCGTGACATCCTCCCCCACTTAATCCGGCGACGTCCTCGTTGCCTTTTTGTCCTCGTACGCGCGAATTTGCTCCTTGAATTGCCATAAGTGTTGGACGGGTTCCCAGCTGGCCTCGCTCTCGGGTAGTCCTTTCCATTTGACAAGGAGTTCATGAGTTGGTGGTTGGTTGGAATGTCGCACCACTCGATCGGCTAGGACCTCTTCTACTTCCTTGTCATGTTGCACCTTGATGCCCAAAGGTGCCCGATGTGAGATACCTCGACTTGGATCCACATTGTCCCCATGATAAGGCTTGAGTAGGCTTACATGAAAGACGGGGTGGTACTTGATCTTGGGAGGCAACTCCACCTTGTAAGCTTGCGCCCCCACCTTCTTGAGGATGGGGAAAGGTCCCTCATATCGGCGAATGAGACCTCGATATCGGCCGCTTAACCTCGCATGATTGTACATCTTGACAAGTACGAGGTCTCCGACTTGGAACTCCCTCGAGCGCCTCTTTTTATCCGCCCACTTCTTCATTTTCTTGGAGGCTTTCTCCAAGTAAGCTCGAGCCACCCCCACTTGGTCATTCCAGTCCTTGGCGAACTTGTAGGCGGGTGGACTCGGTCCCCGGTACCCCGTGGCAAGAGAACTCGGGGTCAACGGTTGTTGCCCCGTAACAATTTCAAACGGACTCTGGCCCGTGGACTCGCTCCTTTGTAGGTTATATGAGAATTGGGCCACATCAAGCAACTTAGCCCAATCCTTTTGGTTGGCACTCACATAGTGCCTTAAGTAAAGCTCCAAGAGAGCATTGGCCCTCTCGGTCTGTCCATCACTTTGGGGATGGAAGCTAGTAGAAAAGTTAAGCTCGGATCCCATGAGCTTGAATAACTCGGTCCAAAATCGCCCTGTGAACCGAGTGTCCCGATCACTCACAATTGATCGAGGCAGGCCCCAATACTTGACCACATGTTTGAAAAATAAATAGGCGGCTTGCTCGGCGGAACATTCTTTGGGTGCGGGAATGAAAGTGGCATACTTAGAGTATCGGTCCACCACCACAAGCACCCAATTATATCCATCACTCGTGGGTAACCCCACGATGAAGTCCATAGAGACGCTTTCCCACGGTCTTTCGGGAATGGGAAGAGGCTCCAATAGTCCCGCAGGTGCACCTTGTTCCACTTTGTCTTGTTGACACACAAGACAAGTCTTCACATAGGCCTCCACATCATCCTTCAAGTGAGGCCAATAGTAGGAATCTCCTACAAGGGCAAGAGTGCGGTGTATGCCTGGATGGCCCGCCCACTTGCTATCATGACACTCCTTCATGACTTCCCGCCGAAGGTTGTCATATGAAGGAACATAGATGCGCTTGCCCTTAGTGCGGATCAAGCCATCTTCCTGCCAAAATCTCCGTGTCTTGCCCTCCTTGACAAGTTGGATGATGGTCTGGGCGAGAGAATCATGTTGGAGTCCCTCCTTAATGCGGTCCCGTAGGTTGCCTTGAGGGCGACTGATGTTGGCAAGTTCACCCTTGCGGCTCAAGGCATCGGCCACTAGATTGGCACGCCCTGGCTTATACTCCATAACATAGTCAAACTCAGCCAGGAAATCTTGCCACCGGGCTTGCTTGGGAGTCAGCTTCTTTTGAGTTTGGAAGTAACTTGTGGCTACATTGTCGGTCTTGATTGTGAACTTACTCCCGAGCAAGTAATGCCTCCAAGTGCGGAGACAATGTATAACCGCGGTCATCTCCTTTTCTTGGACCGTGTACCGCCTCTCGGTGTCATTTAGCTTCCGGCTCTCAAAGGCAATAGGATGACCATCTTGCATCAAGACACCGCCAATGGCAAAGTCGGAAGCATCCGTGTGTAGTTCAAAAGGCTTGTTGAGGTCGGGGAGAGAGAGGACAGGCTCCTCCGTGATAGCCTTCTTCAAGGCATTAAAGGCATGTTGCATTCTTGGCTCCACGTCCATCCTCTTCCCTTCTTTAACAAGTCGGTGAGAGGGGCGGCTATCGCGGAATAACCCTTGATGAACCGTCGGTAATAGTTCACCAAGCCAAGGAAAGATCTTAACTCAGTGACTTTCGTTGGTGGCTCCCAGTCTAGGATGGCCTTGACTTTAGCCGGGTCCATGCGTAACTTGCCTCTACCAATGATGTGCCCCAAGAAAGGCACCTCTTCTTGTGCGAATTAGCACTTTTCTTTCTTTACATAAAGTTGGTTGTCCCTCAAAGTTCGGAACACTTCCCGCAAGTGTCCCACATGCTCCTCCAAGGACTTGCTATAGATGACAATGTCATCAAGATACACAACGACGAAACGATCAAGGAAAGGAGCAAGTACCTTGTTCATGAGGGTGCAAAATGTGGCCGGTGCATTTGTAAGGCCAAAGGGCATTACAAGGAACTCGTATGAACCATAACGTGTCACACATGCCGTCTTTGGCTCATCCCCTTCGGCTATACGGACTTGATAGTACCCACTCCTCAAATCGAGCTTTGTAAAGTACCTTGCATCTCCGAGTTGATCAAACAAGTCATCGATGCGAGGGATGGGATACTTGTTCTTGATGGTGACCTTGTTGAGGGCCCGATAGTCAATGCATAGACGAAGAGAACCATCATGTTTCTTTTGGAATAATACCGGCGCACCATAAGGAGATTTGGAGGGACGAATGTAACCGGCATTAAGTAACTCCTTCAGCTGTCTCCTTAGCTCCTCGAGTTCCGGAGGTGCCATTCGGTAAGGAGGAAATGCGGGTGGCTTAGCCCCCACCTCTAACTCAATAGCATGATCGACTTCCCTTCTTGGAGGAAGCCTCTTGGGTAACTCGGCGGGCATGACGTCTTTGAACTCACCAAGTGCCTCTAGGATGACCTTGGGGGCTTGAACTTCCTTGGGTTCCTCTTTCATCTTAAGAGTAGCAAGGAAAGTTGGTTCCTTTTTCTTCAGTCCCTTAGAAAACTGCAGGGCGGAGAGCATGTTGCCTTCATCGATGCCCCTCTTCACGGGAACATTACAAGGTTGTCCCGTTTCCATGATACACAGGGTGTCGGTGTAAGGTACCAAGTGTGCCTTTACCGCGTCAAGAAAATCGATGCCCAAATAGAATTTCTTGTCATCTAAGGGGGCAACGGTGATATCGACCTTACCTTTCCACTGGCCGATTTGAATGGGGGTGCCGCGAGCAACTCCATGGATAGGGAGGCTCCTAGCATTGACTCCCTTTACATATCCTCCCTCTTTGATGTAGGAGAGGCCAACCTCATCGGCAAGCTCCTTGGCCATATAGACCGTGTCGGCACCCGTATCTAACAATGCTTGGAGAGGCTTACCGTTGATAAGTGTCTCCACGTACATGCGCCCACGAGACTATTTCTCTACTTTTGCATGGATCGCATTGAGTAGCTTGAGGGAAGCAATCTTCTTCTCCTCTTGCTCCTCTTCTCTCTGGACAATGGCGGCAAGCTTACCCTTTTTGGGACATTCAAAGACCCGGTGTGGACCGTTGCATAGGAAACATGAATACTTCCGGGGTGCGTCGTTCTTCTTGTCTTTTCCTTTGTCGGTAGAGGGTTTGTCCCTCTTGGGGGACTTGTCTCGGTCTCCCCTACCTTTGCCGCTCCCACTATTCTTCTTGCCTTGTCCTTTTGACGAGTCTCTCTTGTACTCGTTTAGTGACTCGGCGGCGGCAATCGCGGAGGCGAGGTCTTGTACACCACGCCTTTCCAACTCGGTCTTGGCCCAACCACTTAGGCCATCTAGGAAGGCGAACAAGGCGTCTTCCTCTCCCATGTTTGGGATCTCCAAGAGAAGCTCTTGGAATTCCCTCACATACTCACGAAGGTGGCCCTCCTTGTGTTGGAGGCGCCTCAACTTGGCCCGGGCTTCCTTTACGGCATCCTTGGGGTAGAATTGCTCTTTGAGCTCCTCTTGAATCCATCCCAAGTGGTGATGGGAGTGGACCCTCGGTTGACATCGTCGCACCTTCGACGCCACCAAACAAGAGCAATGTCTTTAAGAGAGAAGGAAGCCAGGTTTACCTTTTGTGCTTCATCGATGATGCCTACTGCTCCAAAGTAAGTTTCGAACTTCCAAAAGAAGTTATCTATCTCCCTCGCGTTCCTGGCCCCCTTGTAGGTTGGGGTTTGGAGCGCATTCACCTTTGGGGTGGTGGACACTTGACCTGATCCACCATTGCCTGCATTGGCCACCGCGGTCATGCATACTTTGAGTTGGGTTTCCAAGGCCTCAACCCTAGCCTTGTACGCCTCAATCTCGGATTTGCAAGCCATCACCTCGGCTTTGCAAGCTTGGAGTTCTCCATCCCGAAGAGCTCGGACCTCCTCGTCGACATTGCTTGCTAAGGATTTCACCGCCTCTTGCACCTCTGCACGGAGCTCCTCCAAGTCCCCCGTGGACTCGAGCTCCTCGATGCGCTTCTCCATGTCATCTACCCTGCCCGTGAGGTCCGACACGGAGTGGTTAATCTCCGCAAGCTTGTCATCTACAAGGATCGACAAGTCCTTGTTCTTATCCTTGCCCTTTTTTCCTCCTTGTTGAGGATTGCCAGCATCAGTGACACTTGAAGCCATGGATCTCCCAAACCGGCTCTGATACCAACTGTCACGGGTCGATAATTCACTCAAACTTAGACCCGTGCGGCCTAGCAAACTTTGCTTGTGATTCTTGCCTTGTTTGCTAGTAAGCCTTAAGGAAGCTTGACTTAGCCTTTGAGGAGCTAAGTAAGAACACTTCACACTCTAAGAAAGCTTTAGAGAGAGAAAGTAGAGAGAGAAGGAGTTTGGGAGAATGCTTTGTATTGCACTTGAATGCTTGCTTACAAATGAGCCCCCCTTGGGGGTATTTATACACTACCACCTCCTCAATGGACGGTGGAGATCTAATTGATCCTACGGTTGATATTGTACATCCAGAATGTTCTATACAAATATCTAAGGTTCTACACAAGTGTGGAGTTGTGTGGAACCTTCTGGAACCTTGGAGGACCCTCTAGAACATACTCTAAGGAAATCCAGGGCATTCTAGAGTATTCTAGAGCGGTCCGTGACACATAGTTAGAGCTTTTTTCAAGATATGTTTTTATCTGACTATCATTATTAATTTGATAACATGCAAATATATTTCCGTGTACGAAGGTTTAATGTATCCTTGGTCTTTGGCAATCTTATTGCTTGCATTTGTATGTGTATATCGTCTTGCAGGAATAAATATCAGATAAAGATCATTTTTTTCTTCAACAAAAGGGCAAAAGTGCGAGCATGCTGTTCTATGAACACCTTATTCAAAATGCACTTTATCGGTCTTTCAATTCATCAGAGTCGGCAGGTTGGAGTTGGATATAACTTCGATAATTTCTAGAATATTTTAGCACTGGTTTATTTCCAGATTCTTTTGCCTATGAACCACCAGGGCACAGTGTTCACTGTTCACCGGCGGTCGGCAGACTTTTTGGTGCCAAACCACCCTGAAACCGAATCAATTGATGACCGGCAACGATTGATCAAAACTTCAAAAGATATAATCAAAGAAGATTGCATTTTGGATTACCAAGGAAAAAGGAAGTACGTAGCATTGATAGAGTTTTCCTACAGTAACTTATAGATGACAATACAAATGACATCGTTTCTGTGCACCATATGGAGGGAGATGTTGGATAGCAACAGCATCGTTCACTTGACAAGACTATTCAAGTCAACAAGCACGCCATTTTAGAACAGAGTGAGCAAAAGGAGCCCGCAAGGACTCACCGATTTTGACCGGTTTCTTTACAAACAGCTGACGACGATTCCGGTGGTCAAAATATTCAAGACCTTATGTAGGCAAAATTAGTGTTAGTGTTGATAACATATTTACAACAAACCCAGACAACATGATACTAAACCTCACAGCATGTAATGTCTAGTGATTCCACATCCTCCTAGGCCTCAGTTGGACAATATTTTTCTACCCCGTACACTAGAACTCACACCACCTGTAACTTGGATCAAAGTTACAGCTCATAAGCAGGGAACCTCGCCTGAGTGGGATCCTGCATGTCCAGGAAGAGATAAGCCATTCCTCCAACTCCTTCGAAAAGCGAAAAAGGTCGGTCACCTCCATGCATCACTCCCTCGTTAATAAGCCTCAGCGCCCTGTCCTCAAGAAAGCTGCCAAATGCTTTGGCCCTGTATAAATACAGGGCATTGCCAGTTAGACGGTGAAGTGTAAGGAAAACGTAGCTGTTTCCACTGATACCATGGCAGATGCCAACTCTTTTCAGTAGACCTCGCTTCCAAACTACCTCTCCTGCATCTATGGCAGCCTGTAGAAATTCCTTGTCCCCAAAAACCTAGGCGTCGAAAGAACAATGCGATTGTCAATCCTCAAGCATACGATATTATGAATAGGAACAGGCATCAAGTATAGGATTCATAGTTCGATAAAGTAGAGCTACTCAAGTGATTGCATCCTCTGGCTTACATCGCATGACCAAAGAGGCTATACTCTCCATAGAACAGACACAAGTAACTCAACCTTTTTTTTACTTCCATGTCCGGTGAACAAATGCGACACTAGGATGATTCTTTCTTTGGTTTTTTTTCTTTTTAATTTTTTGGATGGTATCTTGTTGGCGCTCTACAAAGATTAACCTCAAAATCTACCATCAGCATCTTTCTCCAGGTTCAATTATGACAATGATGAAAAGAAGCCCGGTGCTAGAGATTGAGTTTGAGATCGATGTAGCATCTAGTAGATGCCCACCTCTAATTCCGCCAAATTTCTCGTGGAAACCAAACTAAATATAACAGGAACCTCTACCCTTGAGTTTGTCTTAGCAACTTGTCTATAAAAATTGTCAGGTTACCTGAGCTGCTTTTGCTAGGGTAAGGGCTACCCCAGGTGCACCATGGCACCAATGCACAAGACGATCTGTTTCACTTCCTTCACTTGATGGGTAGTTGCCACTAGGGAAACGTCCCTTAATCATATAGCGTAGAGTAGCTTTTACATCTTCCTGCTCATCTGGTTTCAGCTCCATATCCATCAAGATATGCATGATCCCTGCCAAACCATGGGCAGCACCCCAATACTGTTTTCCATGCCATTCGTACATTAATGGGCATCTAGCTTTTCCCAGTCTTCTACCTGCTTGGATGACCTCAGTGACGATTCCTCTCTGAAATCAGTGCATCACAATTCATACACAAAAAGGAACCCTAGAAGGCACTTTCCATTATAAGTTGCTCAACATGCGAAAGTTGACTTCGTCTAATGCCTCATGAAATCGTCTGCAGCCAACATGCAAAATTTTTCCTTTTTGGGGGTTGGGGGTGGGGGAGGGGAGAAGGGACAAAGTAATTTCCAAAGAAAATAAAGAATCTCAACAAAATGCACCTTTCACTTCGCCTAATGCCCATGGATTAAAAAAATAATAAAAAAGAAAGAAGCTGGACAAAAGGAACAGGAGAATGTACCATAGTCGAAGAAGATATGGTGCCTTTTCCGATGTGCTTGTTAAGGAATAAGCATGACCACAGAAACCCAGCGCGTCCATAAAGCAGTTCATAAGGAAGGTCATCAGAGAGCTCAATCTGCTTGAACACCAGAAGAAATATTCCCTGAAAGGAGATCCCAGCACCAGCTTTGAAGACCCTCATTAAAATGTAGACCAAGAAAGTACCTTTCTAAACTCAGCTAGATAGTGATCCAATAAACGTTCATCACCAACTGCTTTTGCAACAACAGCTCCAAGGGCACAGACACCAGATCGTCCGCAAAGGAAGGTAAGTTTACTGACATTAGATTCATAAAAACAGACCGGGTTAATGTATATTTCACTTGCCCTTCTAAAAGCCAACATTTTTGAGTATCTAATTTGCATACAAAGGCTATCAACAATGCCAAGTGGCTTCGTGCTTACTTCATTCTGCTGGAGTCATTAGTGTTCTCACATAAAGGAAGGCGATCAAATTACCAAGAAATACACTATGTTGAAAATAATAACCAAAATCAATTGGGATATTACTTGGGAACATGTCGTCGTATATAACACTCAGGCAGTGTGCTGTATAATGTACAACTCTGTTTCTTTCTTATCTTGTCTACAAAGCTCTACCACATGTACTAGCGCCATGTCATCCGTAACTTGTAATTTGGTTCTTACAAGGAACAAACAAGGCTTCAGTTCGTTTTGCATTGGTTCACTCCAAAGAATGGTGTAATATGGAGTAAATGAGCACTTGTACATTTATAACTGATGGCCATGTCCTATGTGGCCCATTTTGATTTTTCAATCCTTATCATTATAAGCATCAAAACAACCCAGAAAATGATCTCTCCAACCTAACTTAGTGGAAATATTAAGAGTTCAGTGCACAGGCACAAATGAATTGAAGAATCACCCTCTCCGTACATAATGGGAACTTCAAATTTCTCAATTCAAAACTACCAAAAGGGTGATGTCGAATTTGTCCCCCCATTTTATTAAGAAGATTTGTGGTTCAAATCCCCCCCCCCCCCCCCCCAAAAAAAAACCCCCAATCTCCCTCCCCCAAAAAACAAAAGGAAGTTTTCACCCTAGTAGAGTATCCCCATGAGACATGGAGCCTTGGGCACCTCACCAAGGAAAAAAGAGCAACAATATATACTATCACAAAAGTGGATGACAAAGTCTTATGCAAACAATTGTGGGCTTTAATCATTGCCTAGATATATGAATAAACCTCTGCTATTTAATAACCTGGAGCATAAAGCCATTAGAGAAGAAAATCTATAAAGACAGGACGACAAGACAGGATTACCTGGAGCCTCGAGACGCATAATCGCAGGCCTTAATGATCTCAGAAGACAAAGCAAGATCAGCCTTGTTATTTGTAACTTGGTAAGCTTTGAAGAGCAAGAATGCAGTTCCCAAAGCACCGGTATAGAGTGTACAGTCTTGCACGCGTTTCCCAGTCCTTATCGACGTCTCTCTCACCACCTAGTAGTTCAACACAAACCCCATCTCAGAAAGCATCAGAAACTTGGTGGGCACCTCAAATCCCTACGAATTAACAAAACCCATATCCCAAACACTAGCCATTTGAACGAAAACAACAAAACGTTATGTAACATCACCACTTAATTGAAATACCCAGTTCAAAAACAAAACGTCCAACACTTGGTGTGCACCGCAAGTTCAGACTCAGCAGTCATCATACTCTCCATCCCAAAAGAAATGCTATCAAATGAGAAAAATAAGCAAAAGGGTAATGAAATTTACAGTATCTTTGAGGTCTAAAGCTGATTTCTTGAGAATTTGGCAGAGGGATTTGTACGGGAGATACAGGAGCCTGGTTAGAGAGTCCCTAGCTTGCGGTGCTGCTTCTCCAATTGCGGATGCTTCTGGCATGAAATCCGGCATTGTGTTGGGGAAAAAACGATCCGCCATTTCTACCACTCTCTTTTCTAATATTTGGGAGTGACTGGATCGCTGTGATGGGTAGTGATCAGTGGCTTACAAGGAAACAGAGGGTCCGAGGAATAAGATTTGAGGCTTCCAGATAGTTTTCGCGGCAATCATGTACAGGTGGCACTCGCCGGGTGTTGCTAGTAATTTCTTATGTGTTCTGGCAACACATACTTTCATTGTTCATGTTACATATTTTTCACAACGGATGTATTTATCATATATTAATTTTTTAATATTTATTTGATGATGTGATTTATCGGAGTACATATTTCAATGAGTATGATATACATATTGTGTGCTACTAGTCTAATCTCTAGTCAGGTCCCATCTTTTCCTGTTTTCTCTAGTGACTACAATAGTAATAATTCTCGGTATATATTTCACTTTTGTGATTTGTGATATTTGAAAGCTTTGTGTGTACGACTTATGTCTATACAAAAGAAGTCTACTTTATGTTGACTTAGACAGCAATTAGAACCAACTCGAGCAAAAGTAAGGATCTAATTGGACAACGTCCAATTTTGGCCTAAACAAAATTTGATTTGGCTGAAACTTAATTTAGTCAGATCTCAACTATTAGATATAATTGAAACAAACACATACTAGCTTTATGAACTTGTGTAACTTGGTTCAATTTAATAAGGCGACATTCATTTTTATCCTTTGTAATTCCAGACAAAATGCTTATTTAGATGAACTTTTTGTTTGGTAATTTTTCATCCATGTTGGTATAGCGCAGTTTTTTATCTCTTTTTTTTTTGGGGAAGGGCTGAGAGTGAAAGTATTAAAAAGTCATTAATTTCCCATAAGTTTCTAGAAAAGCCATATTAATTATGTAGCTCAAGGAATTAATTCCTATAAATGACTAAAGTATGCTTTAGGAGCCAACATAATGAAGGATAATAAAATAAGCCAAACACATACAATCCAAAAATTAAATTACACGAAGTCAAACTTTGAAGCTCAAAATTACTCAGGCTTTAAAAAAAAAAAAAAACCCTTGAATCATAAAATTAGAAAGGAATAACAGCTAATGGCTTCAACTTTCATTTATTCTCCAGAGTACATCAACGGATCAACCGGATCCCAACAAATTGCAAGAGTACATTTACCGGGTTGCCTCACTTATTCAATGCCCATGTTATGGGCCTTCTTTTTATTAGAAAATATTGGTTCATAAATAAGTGAAGTAAATTGAAATTGATAGAAGTAAATTAAAATAGATCGAAGTGGGTATTTTTTTATTGAAGTGGGTTGAAGTGGTTGAAGTTGGTAAAAGTATGTTGAAATTAGTTGAAGTGGGTTAATATTTTTTTCTTTGGGTATGATGGATAGAGGCTAGTTAAAATAGTAGGAAGTGGATTGAAGTTGATTTTTTTAATTAAAGTTTGTGAAGTATGTTGAAGTGGGTTGATGTGGGATGCAATTGATAAATTTGAATTTACCAACGAAAAGTACAGGGCCTAAGTTTGGCCCTTCATTGGGCTTAGAGCTTCAATATGGCTTTATGGGCTTTAATTTGTGACAGTGTTTTCTAATTAGAGCCATTGAGGTGGCCCATGATCCAAATTGGAGGGTGTTTGTTGATGTTCCAACGAAGTAATCATGGGTGGGTGTCACCTTCACCTACAAAGATGCTAGGGTGTATACTTGGCATCTGCTTCAAATTCCGCTTATACTGATTATTGTGTCTTGTTCGTATTTTTTTTTTTTTGAAAAAAAAAACTTGTGGCATGTGAGTATCTCTTTAGAGTTCAAATATGCATACAAGCGTATACACACAATGTACAAATATGGACATGAAAAAAACTAATGCAGCGTTTGGTTGAAAGTAATGTAATCACTATGTAATAGAGTTAACCATGAAATGTAATTGTCAATGTAATGGAATGTGATAATAATTACATTATAATGTTTGGTTACAAAGTTTTTGCAATTGTAATGAAATGAATTCATTTACAAACAATAATTAATTTTACATGTGGCATGAAGTACTTGCAATTCAATTCAGTTTTATTTTGTCTATTTTAATCATTTGTACCTTTGTTGATAATTATCATCCAATATTTTATCATCATGATTATAATGCTTTACATGCAACTTACTTTACTCTATATCCTCCAAATTATATTAATATAATATTGTTCAAGTTTAGCAAGTAGAGAGATAAGAAGATGATGATGATAAGAGAGAGAGAGAGAGAGAGAGAGAGAGAGAGAGAGACGATGTCTAGAGCGTATAGAAATATAGTTACAATAATATGATGATGATTTGGGATAAGCTTTATCTAATATGGAGAAGGGGGAGAGGGGTGAGGGGGGCTTCAAACCTTAAAAAACATGGTGGTGTGGTACTAAGGGTCAGTTCTCTTCGACTTATTTTTAGACAGAATAAGTTCAGATAAGTTCAGTTCAGAATAAGTTTAGTTTAGAAAGTTCAGAATAAGTTCAGATAAGTTTAGATAAGTTTAGATAAGTTCAGAATAATAAGTTTAGTAAATAACTTCAGAATAAGTTTAGATAAGTTCAGTTCAGAATAGTTCAGAATAAGTTCGGTAAATAAAGTTTAGAATAAGTTTAGATAATTTCAGTTCAGAATAAGTTCAGATAAAATAAGGCGAAGAGAACAGGCCCTACGAGATCAGAAGTTGAGGAGAGACAATGGAGACAAGAGAGAGAAAGTCTCCAAATATAATAACTTATAGTTAAGTAAAATTTGATTCAAAGGTATGCAATCACAATAGTTTAGGAAAAATCAAGTAATTGTATTTGCATAGACTGATGTAAATTTGATTACAATACAATCTTAATTACATTTCTTAATGGTAACCAAACATGGTAATGGAATCATCATTACCATTTTGATTACATTAACACTTTGATTACACAAAACCAAACGAGCCATAAGGTCGATATACTAATGTGGGTTGTTTTGAATAGTTTGATATTTATTCTTCTAGTTCGATTAACGTTTGAAGTTTACATTTAGAGAAAATTCTATATTCGCATATCAATTACTCCACCTAATATCCATTCATTTAAGAATACATCATAATTGAACCTGTATTTTCAAATTTAATAGCAATGATCAAAGTATTTGTGGCTGTACGTAAAGTGAATTTTTCCTATATTGTCAATTCATCCCTCTCCTTCAAGTATTTAATGGAGGTTGGTTTAAGTAGTTTGATACTTGTTCCTCTTAAGCAAAGTCTCAGATTTGAGTCTTATGAATGAAGAACATCTATTATGAAAAAGCTCTACTTCTTGTTGTGGCCCAACAGTAGCTCAACTTCATTGAAATGGAAAATCTAAGACCCAAAAATCAATTCATCCCTCTCCTTCAAGTACAACCGCCAGAACAAATTAAACATAGAAACTCTTTATTTGTTGCCTTAACATTTATATACAAAGATGTATTACATGCATGTATTCTCAACATGAAAACAAAAATTTGATTTTTTCCTCATTAAATTTCTCACCTTAGTTCAATTTAAACTTGAAATTTTGTACTTATAGCTAGCTTAATTGTTATAATAAAATTGTTCAATATGTCAAACATAATTTGATGGCCAAACCTAAAAAAATACAAAAGAAAAAGAAAAAGAAAAGGAAGAACATCATGATTTGGTTGTTCAAACTCTTCTAGTAGGAGGTATAATTTCAAACGACAGCCCACGCCGAAATTTAGTAGTCGTGATATTTATAGTCTCTAATAAAAGTCTAAGGTCTCAAGTATTAAATCATGGATCTATCTAAAGATGCTTTTTTTAATTTCTTTATGTGCTTATCATATTAAATTCTAGCAGCCAAGGGAGAAAAGATCGAATCTGATCATCGTTAGATCCTGTCACAAAGGAAGCCGTTTTTGATCACGCTATGAAGAACATTATAAGAAAGAATAGTAGTCTTGTATGAGACCGTCTCACATAATTCATATTATGAGATGAATATTTTATGGCAGCTATTAATAATTAATTGGGTGACTAATAGTTCATTTAGCCATTTAGGGGTAATTATTATTAATTATAGTCATACTTAAATGAAATTATTAGTCACCCTTGAATTTAAAAGTAACTCCAAAGCATATTATTAGTCACTATAAAACCTCCAAAAAATCAATTTGAAAGAGTTTGTCTCACAATAATGTTTATATGAGACGGTCTCATCCAAAAATATGTGACGGAAGAATTTGGGATCAAGCATGGTTGTCAAAAATGGACTAATTAATTAGCTCAAAGTTAGTCCTCAAATTCAAGTTCCATTTGTCCTTTCAGCCTCCAAACTGCGCAGGTAAAATCTCAATTTGGGGCTGCATGTACGTCCAAAATTTCGAGCTATAGTAATATATGGTTGGTGTAGTGAGTTGAGACTACGATTAGATTCCTTTATTATGTAATGTTAAATATGAGATTGTTAAAATTCAAATATGGAACTTCTTACTTGAAAAGATTTTGATATCATATTTAAGAACCAATTTAACTAAAGATTGAAGTTGACTATTGAAGGCTCGTCAGTAAAAATTTTATACTCTAACAGAAATGATTTTTTTTTTAATTGAGATGTTTATGCTGTTTTCAATCTCGTCTGCCCTTCAATTTTCCATTATTGGCAACACATATGCAATTGTTGTGGCATGGCAATAGCGGTACACTATTTTATTTTGTTATGATTTCGCATGTCACATGTGCGAAATCAACAATTTTTTTTGAAGAAAGTAAAAACTCACTTTTATGATGAAAATTTTTATTTTATATATGTAAGGATATTCATAATTAAATATTTATATTGTTTTTCACAAAAGATAGATAATAATTAAATAAGATAAGAAAGGACCTTAAAACAAATAGAGATACATATACCTAAAGAAGACACTCAAGAGGCGGAGAAATTAAAATGCAAGAGAAAGGGGGAAAAGAACAAAATTGGGAGTGAGAATTTGAGATCTCTTGTAGTTAGAGAGAGGACTGCAATCTTACAGTCCATTCATATAATGACTGAAAATGTTTCAAGTAAATTTTCGTTCTAATCACTGGTGGTAAAATTATTTTACCAGAAGTGGTAAATTATCAACAGTTTAAAATCTTAAATATTGAATGGATGAACTGTAAAGTTGCAATCCGTCACCAAATGTACAAGATCTCAATCCGAGTGAACAAAGAACAAAAAAGGGAATATTAATGATTTGTGCTACTGCTATGTATTGTTTATCTTGTGCAACTTATTGACTAAGAAAAAGGTGTTATGTACCCTAGAGGAACAAGAGGTAGGGCCTCCCATAATATTTAGACACTTTTGGTCACATGCGTGAGACCAGAGACTTCACATGTAAACCACTAGGCACGATAAGTAGGGTCTGTTTTTGCAGCATTTTTATCGCGTGGTTGAATTCAAATCCTCCATAATACTTTCCTATAACCTTTTAGTGATCGTGTTGTCATGGTTTTTGTTTTTAATGGTTGGTTGGCAAAAAGTCAAGCATATAGATTTACAATAAATGAGCAAAGTACATGTCCTTTGATATACAACTCTACCATCATACACTCCAAAATGACATCAAACACTAGTCCAACTCGAGGATGTGACTGCAAGTTATGATACGTTTTTCGTTTTGTATTGTAAACGTATTATACACTACTTTTTGGAAACGTCAAGCACTCACTTTTGATTCAGCTGATTCTGTCCCCATGTTTACAACTGTTGTTGATCGAGTGTCATCAACTCCCATTGTTTGTGTGTGTATTTGTGTGTTTTTTTGTGTTTGTACGTGCATTTATGTGTGAGTGTTGCTTGACGAATGGATTCAAACTTAGATTCTTATTAATAGCTTCTAAAGCCTCATTAGTACTACTAGTTCGCCCCACCAAGTATCATTAGCTTTTGCAATGTATAGAGATAATAAAAACAAAAAAGGCATATTCGGACTAATCAATTTGCATAAACAGTAATATTGATTTACATTGATTTATTTTAATCGTTATGGCGGAGACCTCGTGTCATTAGGATAACTTATTTTATGGCTACAATATGCTGATGCGGAATTAATATAATTTACTAGGGTACGTACTTAAAATTATTTGATACAAATAGGTACTATTGGTGATTTAAAATTAAGACAATTTGTTGATGAAAATTCTGACGATACTCCATCACAATTTTGAGGGAAAAAATAGCATCCATCACAAAGTGTTACCCCGTCACTGCTTCCGTCACTGAATTCATGGACCATCACAAACCAAGAAATCAACCACGTTGACACAAACAATGGTTTCCGTCAAAATTTCCGTAAAAATGTATACTAACGGTTTATTATATTGGCCACTTGACAGTCCATCAATATGGCTTGTCACTTCAATTTTATCCGATAAATCGGTCCATTAGTCCTAGTGATGGGTCGGTCTAAATTTTCATTTTGACCAGCAGTTTTTTTATGGCCATAAATTTTGTTAAAAAATCCATCACGAGTTTCAGTTTCCATCAAAATATGCCCAAATTTCCGTCAAAAAATCCGTCAATTTTTTGTTGTTTTCTTATAGTATATAAATTTTATTTTTTTCATTTTAAAAATATGCTAGGTGGAACAAAATATATAATACAATTAGTGACGTAACTTTGTTTAGAAATTAATAACGATGTCTGTTATTAAAAAAAATAGTAATTGATCCAGGGCATTGCTCCATATGTAGCAAATAGTTAACGCCCAAATTAAAGTTCAACACGAAATTAGTTCCAAACTAACATCAAAGAATAGTGAAATAGACCAAGGTAGCTGGAAGATGCCATAACCTGCAAGCACTACTCATGGGAATCATCATCCAAGTTCGTTTGTCTCTTGATGATGATGAATGGCATGTCACGAGGTATCATAGAGGACCTTGCTTGTTGACTCTTGAAACTCTGAAGCTTGTTCATGTTGCTCTTCTCCTTCTTCCTCTCTCGCTCCTAGCATCTTTTTCCTGTGCCAGCTCATTTTTAAGTACAACTTCTTTCTCACCCCACTAATTGTTGAGCTATGCAATGAGCTTCGCTGTCACATCTTCCTCAATCTTTTTACGCAACTCTTCTTCTCGAGCTTCCTCGACTGCCACACCAAAAGCACATAATTTTACACGATACTCAATAACCTAATACCAAGTGTAAATAGTATTTAAAATTGAGACATAGCATATCCATAAATCGTAAAATGTATACAATTACAATTAGAAAGTGCATACAATTATAGTTCAAAATAACTAAGAACAACTCAATCCAGAAAGATGACTTCAATTAGTAAGTCCCTTCTATAAGAAAAAATAATCAAATAAATTATGCAAGTCCCCGACTAAGGCAATGCAAAGAAACCAACCATATTGATAAAAGAAGAAAAAAGTAATAATGCATGTCTAGTTACCAAAGACTAATTATATTTATAATCGGAACACCATAAACATTGCCCACAATAATATCCTTGAAGTATAACAGAAATCAGTATACGTGCACACACATTATAATTACATAAATTATGATCAAGGACGCACCAACTACACTATATATGTTCACGTTATAAGTAATGATCACAGAAGGTTAATTGTACACTTTGCCGCATTCGATCATAATCACATAAATATTACAGTTAATAAGGGGATCAAGGAAATCAAGATTTTTTTTGGATAAATCTATATTTTGGAGCTTTATAATCTTTTTTTTTTTCGGTACAATTGAGGGGCCAAGCCCCCTAAAATAAAATTATAATCTTAGGTTCCTGACCATACGTGGCCATGCAACTCTTGAAAAATCCTCATACAGAATGGAGCGAAGCTCTAAAGGGAGGGTATCAATGAAAAGAGTAAAACCTTCTACGTTTGCGCCTCTATTTGCTAGCCAGACAGCTGCGCAATTTGCCTCCCTGTAGCACTAAACAATTCGGACCTTCTATTGATGGAATCCAACCAATTTTTTGCATTCTGTTAAAAGGTAATAATAGGGATGAGAAGTGATAATTTCCTTGGTGAGCCATTAAACCACATGTTGGGAGTCCACTAGTAGCATGAAATTCTTGACATTGAGTCCCTGTGCCATCAACAAACCCCTTCGTAAAGCCATGTTGGGTTATGAAAGACATGCATTGTTGATTCCGGGGATGGATGAAAGTTCCGATTTTCCAATTTGTAAAGACATGATGCATATTGCCCCTCCCATCCAGCCCTGTGAACATCCCAAATTAATCAATGTCGTGTATTATAATCAGGGATGAATCCAGAACTTTAAAAAAGTCATTCTTAAAAGAGTTTATCTCACAGTAATACTTATATGAGACGATCTCATCTAAAAATTTATATTTTTTAAAACTTTTTGATATTTACAATTGATCGATGCTATCAATTTTTTTTTTTTATCGATCGATATATTTATTAAAATTTAATGTCAATACTTGAGTTGAAACTCAAACTTAACAGCAGTTAGTTGTGATCTACCAAAGAAATAAAGAAACAAAAATGGTAAAGCCCAGGACATAAAGGACAAGATATTGATTTGGACTGCCTACCAATACATGCTAGATAAGATGCTCTGACGTGGTTATTTTCAATTAAAGTCTTCATCAATTATAAAATGCCTAAATTAAAGACAAAATCCACGAAGGAGTCCACTGAACAACTCATCAAAAAAATTCTTATTTTTTAATCAGCCATGATCAGAAAATGATGATATAGTAATATGATAAATTCTTTTTTGTTGTCCTTTTATATATTGATGCAATTGCCTAGGCCCCATACATATATGCAAAGGTAACTTTAAGAGTGACTCCTAATAAACAAAATTAAATTACATTATATATATTTACATTTGTGCCCCTTGTAGACTAATAAATGCAATATTTTCCACAAAACAAATGGCAAATATTCCAAAAGACGAAAAGGGAAAATATCAGTTGGAGTTTTGCCGAAAATAAATAAACAAGTAAATGCTACTTTTGTTTCCACTAATGCCCCACCAAAAATATATATACAGTGGCTTTAATTGGATCCCCAAAAAATAAAATAAAAAATAGCTAGCTTTCTTTTTTTGGGGGGGGGGGCGGGGTCAGAAAATAGCCAGCTTTCTTGGTATATCAAACATAGAACTCCTGTGGTCACATAGGGATTTTTGATAAATAATCTTTTGAATAGCTTTTTGATTAAAAAAAATTTTTTAGACCAAAATTAACTGTTTAATCTAGTCAAAAAATTAATTTAGATGTTTAGTAGAATAGGTTTTTGAAAGAGTATTTTGGGTCTAAAAAGTTAATTTGGTTAGCTTTTCAGAATGACTTTCTAAAGAATTAACTTTTTATCTTACAACTTTTTAGAAATATCTAATTTTACCAAATAACTTTTCTACAAACAATTAATTCAAACAGCTAATACAAATAATTAATTCAAACAGTACACTAATAGCTAATATAAACAAGTAGTAATTATTTGTCAAATAAAATCAGAAGATACATAGGGAAGAATGCTCAGTTTATGATCATCTTAATTCCCTAAAACGTATACTCATTAATATTAATGTAGCATACATTTTTGTGCATATATATACGTACGATTGTACTTTGCATGGGAACTGTGTTCCTTATTTTGTTTGTACACGCATTCCCATAAAAAGATTACGTTAAATAATATTTTCGTTGTTAAGCAACTAATAGGCGTAAAGATTAAATGATCTCATCCGAAGAAAATATTTAAAAGTCTTTTTTTTTTTGGGGGCGCAAATTAGCAAGTCATAGCTTGGACATCAAGTTACACATTTCGAATTACATATGTCCAGGGTTTTATATTTAGCACCCTTCAGATTTTTGATATTAATTTTTTTAATTCTAATATTTTTTACCTAATTTTAATAACCCTTGACTTTTCAGTAGTATATAATTTAAGTGATATTCCATCCACAGATTGAAAAACATCATAGTAGATTACCATTCTACCTTAGTTTGATATTGTTGTTTAAACAATTGTATTTTTATTTTTAGCGTGATGAATAATCGATTAGACCCTGTTTTGCGCACTCTCTCACTAAAAGACACTCTTTCACTCAAAATTATCCTTTCTGCCATCACCTCTCTGTGCTCTTTTTGTTTTTTTTTTTTAATTCACTCAAGTAATTTTCAAAGCACCAAGTCCCTAACCACTCATAGAAGGGGTAGTTTGGGCAATTCAAGCCTACATTATCTTCAATGTCATTATCTCACCAAAATTGGGTTCTACATTAAATGTGCCTCAATGGTTAAGGGTGGTGAAAATTGAGTAAAAAATATCAAGGTTGAAAAAATTAATTTTGAAAACCTAAAGGGTGCTAAGTGCCAAAAATTCACATATATTCAGTTCGTAGATAGTTTTATTTGGGTAATTATAAAAAGTTTAATTTTCGCATTCATAATGCATATGATATGTTGTATAAACTATATTCAAAGTTTCCTTTTATATTTTGTAGAAAAGCTTCTTACCTGGTTTTTGTGGTTTTTTTTGGGGGGTGGCTCCTCTTCGAATCTTCAAAAAGTGATATGAAACAGATGTATCTTTCGACTCAAAAGTCCAAATCTTTTATACTGTTTTCAATATGTACTCAATTTTTAAAGTGCCACTTTATTTCACTATCAGCCTTACTAAGGGCATGTTCTTTTGGACTTGTTTTTAGGCAGAATAAGTATAGGTAAGTTCAGTTCAGAATAATTTAGTTCAGAAAGTTCAGAATAAGTTCAGTTCAGAAAGTTCAGAATAATAAGTTTAGTAAATAACTTCAGAATAATTTCAGAATAAGTTCAGTTCAGAATAAGTTCATAATAAGTTCAGTAAATAACTTTAGAATAAATTCAGATAAGATAAGTTGAGAATAAGTTCAGTCAAAATAAGGCGAAAAGAACATGCCCTAAAATTACAACTCTAATAAATAAATTATCTTTATAATCAATCAATGAGATAAAATACATCCTTGCAGAGAATACACAAAAGTACAAAAAATGGCATATATGCGGCTTTAAATATTAAATTTATTAATAAGAGTTGTTTTGTTCCATACCTTCTGGTGTGGTTTTAGCCTTCATCTCCCCCGGGGAGGGGGGATGCAATGCAAATTATTTTGAATTTTTCATCCTTTCTTTTTCAAAATTAAAAAGAGCTGATAACTTACCGGCTTGTTTAGTAAGAGGTCCTTTTCAATTAAATTGGGAACGTCGACTTGTACTCATACAATGAATTACAATATGCTTAGCCCACGTACGTAGCGGTCCCTTAAATTCCATGCAAGTACAGAATTCCATGGATGATAAAGGTGAGGTTCACATTTCAATAATCGGGTAAGAGTGGCACAAACCAAACCGAATTTGGTGTTTCGTTAGCATAGTTAATCAAACCATGCATGGGTCAAGCCAACCAGCTTCTAAATTACTATTTTTCAACATGGTTCATTGCAAGGACTTATCAAAGCATGTGTTAATGTACTATGGTTTGGCAATGTAACTGCTCCTAAGGATACATGTGAATCGAAAATAAGAAGGGTTTTTGGCTCAAGATGAAAAAAGATTCCGCTTAATTGGTTCACTAATGAGGACTAATCAAAATGTGCCATTGTACTGCAATGTTGCAGTATAAATGCTCCTAAGGAAATGTGTTTATCGAAAGTAATACGGGTTTTTGGCTCTACATGAAAAAAAGTTCCATTTAATTAAGCCTAAAAGCGATTGTTTTATACACTATATGGAAAGAAATTGTGGGATTGAATAGTGCAAAAGTGTTATTATCTTAGATTTTATGGAAGATCATCTTATTAATTATCTATGCTTTTTCACAATCAGGATTCAAGACTACAAGATTGCACGCATAATCCTTTCTTTAGCTCCTTATACAATTAATCCTCGTAGGATATCATTTTTAACTGTTAATGAAAATGATGAATCATCACATTACACGTAACAATTAATAATCAATTGTCGCCACTACTAATTTGAGAAGTGAAGTATATATAGTATATTAATTTAAATCAAATTAATTAACACAAGAATTTTGTCTTGATATGACTCAATGCAAGGCCCTACCGTCACCCAACTTGGTTAGGAGTAGAATTAATAACATATGGTAATGATAAATATGGTACAGTAAACACCAATACTTCTTATCTTCGTATGGCAAAAACGAGTTCATTAGATGCTCAGAACGGGGACCTAACCCATGCGGTTCTTAGTGCAAACTTGCAAGGTACTACAAGGGACAATGTTATAACCCAAATTCATATGAAGGAAGATTCCACCTTCGAAGTGGAACTTATGGTGTAGATCACATTTTTAGGATAATTTGGCGCCCTAGATTCATTTAATGATAGGGGCCATCAACTAATTGAAGGTACATTTGAATCACATACAAGGAGAAGAGTTGGTGTTACTACAAAAATACGTGCTATTTTCAATGGAATAGTGTAACGACCGTGTTCCTTATTTTTATGTTAAGCCGATTGTATTGTTTTTTTACGTTATAAAATCGTATTTTATTAACTATATGAGTGAAATTATTATTGATGTGCTTATGTGAACGATAATTTTATTAAAAAGAATATTGTTGCTATTATTATTGTTATTATTAGTCTTGAAAATTTTCGAGATTTCTGTAAGCGTTAATAAGAGTTATTATCGAGTACTAAGACGAGTGAGAACCCAAATACCATTAGATTGTTAACCTTAGAATTAGTTTTGTTCTTTATTAAATCAAATCATAACATATTTGGGAACGAATAATCAATGAAAGGTCGTGTTATCGATTTGGGTTTAGAGTTCGGGATACGAAATTAGACTAGCGGTACTAATTATTGAACAACTTAGAACAAAAAAAAGGGGAGAGGAGGGGCATTTTTGTAAAAAGGGCGCAGGTGCTTTTCTTCCTCACTTCGCGACCCCCCCGACACCCCTCTCTCTGTCTCCTCTCTGCATTTCCTTCTTCCTACTCATTCTCTCCACCATACACGCGGCCTTCAAGCTTCAAATTCCAGAAAATTTTCGCTACACCCAGCCTGCAAAATCTACGAATTCGACCTTTCCCACAAGCTAGCCATATTTGGTGTGAAATTTGGGATGAAAACAGAGAAGAACCACCGCATTTTTGGTGGGTCTGGGCGGCGATTCGAGACCCCCAACACCTGTTTGAGCTCGGCCATGCAATATAGCTTCTAGTGGTTCAATCCTCTATAAATTGGGGTAAATTCGTAGCTACAAACAATCCATTCAACCTCAAGTCAATAAGTAAAATTTGGGTCAAAATTGGAGTCCGAATTTAATGGGTCAGGCACGGTCGGGTGCTATTCGTGCGTCAGTGAGTAAGAGTCAAGGAATTGGAGTTGTTCGAGTACCTAAAGTGGAGCCAGTAGCCTTGGAATCGAGCCTCTAACTTGGAATCGAGGTGGGGATTTCTTTACTCCTAAATTACTATTATTTTCAACGAATTTAACTAAATTTAGTTAGTGCATGTTGATTCTGAGTTTAGTAATCAGTTTGGGTGAAATTAGAATCGAGATTGAGAAATTATAAGCATTGTGCTGATACCGGGTTATTCACATGTTGAATCGATGCACAATTCTACTGAGTGGTCAGTTTTTGAGATTGTGGAAAAATAGAAAATGTTGTCTTAATGCTGTTATTGCATCAGTTTATTAGTCCTAAATTCTGTTTTGAAGCCTAAGGGTGCTAAGCCGTGATTTAAGGTATTGGTGATTTCTGTTAAAATGTCATCGCTAAATCAGTACGATCATGCTTAAATTCTGTTTATGGCCATTAGTAAGGATGCTACGCTTATATATGATGGTTTCCTGAATTGTTGAATTGTTTATGACATTGTCGAACCGAGCTTGGTAGTTGGATGGTTTGAGGTGGAGCTATTGAGAGATATTTGAGGCTCTTGTGGTTGGTGCTGTGTGAGGAGGGAGCCTAGGTTGTGATTGAACGCAATCATGTGGATTGTGAGACCATGTGTGACTTATTGGGTAGACTCTGCCAAGTTGAGTTATGAAGTATTTGAATGTGTTACTTGTGAACCCCTTCCCTCTTGATGTTGTTTAAGTGAAGCTATGTGAATGGGTAGTGAACTTTAGAAATCTTTAAAAGGGTCGTTAAAAGTGTTGTGTATTCGCTTAATTTCAAATATTTTTAAATGTGCACTAGTTGCCTATTAATCTGTTAAGATGTTTGTAGCCTAAAAAGATCATAAGTCGACGAACTGCTCAGTGAGTGACTCAATTGAATAATTGATAGGTCTGGAAAGCTAAAAAGCAAACTAGCAACAAGTTTGAAAACGTTTTAAGGCCTTAGTTTGTTTATGCATCCTTCTTGAGTTTTAAAAAGAGATTGAAACGAGCTGAAAAATGGCACTTAAGGATTTTATTACGGACCTAGTTTGAATTAAACGTTGACTAAGTACTTTAAGTTTCAAATGAGTTTTGATTTACGAGTTAGCAAATTTATTATGATTATAAAAGGATTCTATATGATTTTAAAGGCTAAGATAATGCTAGGCAATTGGCCAGATCTTGAGGGTGGGAACTGGACGCAGGATTAGGCGTGAGCTGTTTCCTCAATAGGTCATGTTGGGAACTGGACGCAAGCTAAGGCGTGAGCTATTCCACTAAAGATAATGTTAATAATGAGTGACACATACTAAAACCTTGAGGGGGGACTGGACGCAAGATAAGGAGTGAGCTGTTGCCCACAAAAGGGACAATATCGAAGTTAAAGCTACTCTGCTGAGGCGTGTTTTGGCCAAATGTTATGTTACGTATATCTGGGGATAACGTGAGTTGTGAGTAATGATCTCACTTAGGGCCAGTGTAGATCTCCCCTAGCCAGCACATTATGGTGATCTTATGTCAAGGGTATTTTCCTAATAAATAAGAAAAGCAGTTGGCATTTCGCCATTTTACGTATTTCTGAAAAAGAAAGATTTTAAGTGCCATTAAGAGGCTAGTTCGAATAAGATTCAAAAAGGTTATAAGGGTCATAAGAGGACCAATACGAAAGAGATTTCTTTTTAAAGAATATGGGCCTCAAAAGGCTCAGCAGAGTGTTTTTAAGAAAAAGAAAGAAAGCTTCTTTGAGTATTTTATGAATGAGATTCCAAGTATAGTTTAAATGAAATTTCAAATGAAGTATGGTTATATTCTAGTAATGCATAGAATATTTAAGCTTTCAAATGTACATATCCTGTGAAAGAAAGTTTCTTGCCAAGTCTTTCTTACCAATATGAGTATTTCAGAACCTTTTAGAAAGAATTATGAGCCTTGAAGAAGTTAACGTGATTTATAAACTATTCTTGGAACATATCATGAGTCACTGCATTTTCAAAAGTGTGTTTGAAGGCGTCTTACTCAATCCGTGTTGCTTACTTGATTATGTGCCTAAATTCTTGTTAGTAGGAAAGTTTGGACTTGAAATGAGTTTAAGTGGCTAGTGTGAAGTTTATGGGTGGTAATCTTTCCTTGAGAACTACGATTGCCTAATATGATAGTAATATATAAATGCGTGATATGTGGCTATTATTGGTATTATTTCCTGTACCTATTTTGGTTTTAAGGAGCCGAGCAATTCTCACTGAGCGTGTGATTGCTCATCCTATTACTCTTTTCCCTTTTTCCCATATTTTCATTGTGACAGGTAGTAGTCGATTCACTTGTGCCGAATTGGGGTCTACCCTTGCTTGAAAAGGTGTCATATATATGTACATATAGAAGTGGACTTTCATGTTAAATGATGTAATATAATGTATCCCTAGAGTTGTAAATGTATGTAAATAAAGTACTCTAGTTCATGTAAAGCATATTGTTTATAAGTCGCTCTATATGGCCATGTGAGCCAACCATCTGATTAGCCAGTTATCTTCCTAGCTAAAGTTAGTTATATTTTGGGATGTAAACCTTAGTACTCCGGACGTGTGATCCGTTAAATTGTATCTTTTAATTTTCTTCTTTATTATTGAGCTTTATGGTTTTGGTGTACTCCGAGTAAACGTCCCGTAAAGTTGTGGACTCTGACGTGTAGCCGTTGAGCTTATTTTAAAATTTTATATGCTTCTATTTAATGCAGGGATTGATTATAAAGCTTTTAGCCTGCGAAATTTTCAGTTTTCAGGTGAAATTTTGTCCGTTCCCCCCCCCCAGAATTTTAGTAGGATTTATGAAGTCATTAACATTCCTAGTCCTAGGGGTTAGGGGTGCTACAGATGGTATCCGAGTAAGGTCCTGCGACCATAGGCCGCAACCTAAGTCGTGCATTTCATATAATTAGTTAGGAACGCGTTCATGATGATGTGATTTATGCATGCTTTTATGTGCAAGTGTGGGTTTTGTGTGAACGTGGGTGCGTCTAGCTAGATATGTGCAGCTTGAGTGAGCTCCTTGATTGAAAGAATGAACCGTTTGCTTGGGTGCAGGCCGAGTGACTTGTATTCTCATGAACAAGTTAAGTGTTAGCTCAATCGAAAGTTGTTTTGCTTATACACCTTGGCAATTTGAATCAAAAGTTTCAAGTGCACGTGGTTTGAACTCAAACAACTAAGAATGTTTTAACTTCAAGCTCATTCTTGCCCCTTAAGTACGATTTGCTTCTTGGGCCCGATAATAGAGTAAGCAGGCGCACTCAATGGTTGGCAGGGAAATAGTTAGAAGCAGTTAAACCATCCTCCTTTTCAAACATAGAGGCTTTTAAATTTAAGACCCTTCCTCAATAATGAGTTAAGGTTTTTCTTCCGCATTAAAAACCTTTCTAATTATCTAATTAGGCCTCACTGTTGCATCTGAAGACTTGTATTTGTTTTACATTGATATTTCGAATACCTAGATACCAATTTGCAATCGTTGCTTGATGTGTTCATGACAAGTTGTCAGTAAGTGATTAAATATTGTTTTCTTGACTAAACGTTCTTATAAACGATACTCCTTTTTATGTAATTTCTCAATTACTAAAGGAACTATGTGAGAACTTGATGTGCGTGTATTTCAATATAGGTAATTGTCGTAGAGTCTTATTGATTGTTGCCTAAGTGTTATTCCGAGCCTTCGTATATGTGTCATTAATGCTTAGAAATAATCTAGATTGTCATTTATGTAACAAGTCTTCCTTGTTTTCCAACATGTAACCATGGTTACTTACGAATCGGCTAAGCGTTATGCTCATCGTAGCATGAAACACTAATCTTATTATAGGATTGATAGCGTCCTAGCTATATCAACTCCAACACACCTAAAATGACGATATAAGGGAGAACTCAACAGACTTTGGAATTGTTATACTATATGTTTCACCTCGTTACCTCCTAGTGCGATAATCTATACCTTCCCAATACCTTCTTAAGCACTAACACCAAGTGTGGAAACCAAGAATCTCTGTAGGAGATTGAACCGCCCCTTTAATACCATGAGCTCCTAAGACTCCTGCAACCACCCTATGATAAACAAGCGTCACAACGCCTGAATATATGTCTGTGAGACCATCCACCCCATTGTCAGCTTCTCAGTGGCTAGATCCTAACAATTTGGACAAACCTCGAGGTATAACCTCGATCTTAGGTTTTAAATGAGGGTTGCACTCACGTATACTCATCTAGATGCCCTCCTATAAGACACTATCGTGAGTTTATGTGTTTTGAAGCATAAGCACAACATTATGCAAGGTGTAAAGGTCATGGAAGCCTATATAGTTACTTAGGTTCATTATGCATGATTATTCAAGTGTCTTGTGAATAGTTGGCTTAGTAAATGCATATCTTGGTATTTGCTTGACTTGAGTTTGGTTTAGTATGTGACTTGATTATCCAAATGATTTAAATTTTGTAATTCATGGCATGACATAACCTCTGACTCAGTATCTGCATTCCGTGAATTCTATGATTTCATGTTATAGCTGAATAACTACATACACATATATTTGGAGCATGATGAGATAACCCTAGAAATCTGTATTCACATATTTTTGCCCTTATATGTTTGATCAGAGAGACGCAGCGGAAGCGTGGTGGGCCCATAACCCATAGGTCCCAGGAATGTCGGTGGCATATGCTTTCGTTTGTAAATTTGCTTGCTATGTGCGTATTAGACGGTTTCATGTTGCTTATGATTTCTAGGCTTGAGAATACTGAATTGCTGATTCTATATGATGCCATGGTGCTTAAGTGATGCTACGTGGTGCTATGTGATGTCCTTGTTACTTTAATGTGTTATAGGAACCTCTAGGTTGACCATTATGATCCTCAAAGTGACTTGAATTCATGTTTTAGAATGAAACTACCCTTATATGACCTCAAGATGTCATTATCTAATTGTCCTAGCTTTAGATTTCTATTCATAATGATGCATGTACATAGGGTTATCATTCACTATGCGGATTGAGTCTAAATAACTAAACGTCTATGTTCCTCTTTAAAACAAGCTTAATATGGTTTTCCATGCCAACTAATTTGTCCCTTTCCTTGCGATTGCCATCAGCGCCTAAATAGAGTGAGTAACTGCTCGAAGAGGATTGGTAAGGAGGACACTGGATACCATAAGCCTCTTGGTTTCAATTAAATGTGAAACAAGATTTTGAATTTTAGTGCGAGTTGTGTAGATTGTATCACGTGTGTGCACATCTTTGGTACGACTGAACTTTACGAATTTCGATGACGAAATTCTTGAAGGGGGAAAGATTGTAACGTCCGCGTGTATTATTTTTACGTTAAGCCGACTGTATTGCCTTTTTACGTTATAAAATTATATTTTATTAACTATATGAGTTAAATTATTATTGATGTGCTTATGTGAACGATAACTTTATTAAAAAGAATACCATTGTTGCTATTATTATTGTTATTATTAGTCTTGAAAATTTTCGAGATTTCTGTAAGCGTTAAGAAGGTTATTATCAGGTACTAAGTCGAGTGGGAACCCGAATACGGTTAGATTATCAACCTTATAATTAGTTTCGTTGTTTATTAAATCGAACCCTGATATATTTGGGAACGAGTAATCAATGAAAGGTCGTATTATTGATTTAGGTTTAGAGTTTAGGATACGAAATTAGACTAGCGGTACTAATTATTAAATAACTTGGAACAAAAAAGGGGAGAGGAAGGGCATTTTTGTAAAAAGGGGCACCTGGCCCTTTTCTTCCACACTTTGCAACCCCCTGACACCTTTCTCTTTCTCTCTCCTCTCTGCATCTCCTTTTTCCTCCTCATTCTCTCTACCATGCACGCAGCCTTCAAGCTCCAAATTCTAGAAAAATTTCGCCACATCCAGCATGCAAAATCCACCTATTCGACCTTCCCCACAAGTTAGCCACCATTGGGTGCGAGATCTGGGCTAAAAACAGAGAGGAAACACCATGTTTTTGGTGGGTTTGGGTGACGATTCGAGACCCCCAACACCTATTTGAACTCAGCCATGCAATCTAGCTTCTAGTGGTTTCAATCCTGTATAAATTAGGGTAAATTCGTAGCTCCAAACAACCCATTCAACCTCAAGTCAGTAATTGAAATTTGGGTCAAAATTAGGGTCTGAATTTGTGGGTTATGTGCGGTCGGGTGCTGTTCTTGCGTCAGTGAGTGAGAGTTGAGGAATTGGAGTTGTTCGAGCACCTAAAATCGAGCCAGCTGCCTTGAAATCAAGCCTCTAGTTTGGAATCGAGGTGGGGATTTCTTTACTCCTAAATTGCTATTATTTTCAATGAATTTAACTAAATTTAGTTAGTGTATGTTGATTCTAAGTTTAGTAATCAGCTTGGGTGAAATTAGAATCGAGATTGAGAAATTATAAGCATGGTGCCGATTTTAGGTTATTCACATGTTGAATCGATGTACAATTCTACTAAGTGGTTAGTTCTGAAGATTGTAGAAAGATACAGAATGTTGTCTTAATGCTGTTATTGCATCAGTTTATTAGTCCTAAATTCTATTTTGAAGCCTAGGGGTGCTAACCTGCGATTTAAGGTATTGCTGAAGCATGCTGATTTCTGTTAAAATGTTGTTGCCAAATTAGTACGGTTATGCTTAAATTCTGTTTATGGCCATTAGTAAGGATGCTACGCTTATATATGATGGTTTCGTGAATTGTTGAATTGTTTATGACATTGTCGAATCGAGCTTGGTAGTTGGATGGTTCGAGGCAGAACTATTGAGAAATTTGAGACTCTTGTGGTCGGTGTTGTGTGAAGATGGAGCCTAGGTTGTGATTGACCACAACGTGTGGATTGCGAGGTCATGTGTGGCTTATTGGGTAGACTCTGCCAAGTTAAGTTATAAAGTGTTTGAATGTGCTACTTATGAACCCCTTCCCTCTTGATGTTGTTTAAGTGATGGTATGTGAATGGTTTGTGAACTTTAGAAATCTTTAAAAGGGTTGTTAAAAGTGTGTTTCCTTAATTTCAAATGTTTCTAAATATTCACCAGTTGCCTATTAGTTTGTTAAGATATCTGTAGCCTAAAACGATCCTAAGTCATTGAATTACTCAGTGAGTGACTCAACTGAATGGTCGACAGGTCTGGGAAGCTAAAAAACAAACTAGTAACAAGTTTGAAAAGGTTTTAAGGCTTTGGTTTGTTTATGCATTCTTCTTGAGTTTTAAAAAGGGATTGAAATGTGTTGAAAAATGGCACCTCAGAATTTTATTACGGACCTAGTTTGAATTAAACGCTAAGTACTTTAAGTTTCAAATGAATTTTGATTTACGAGTTAACAAATTTATTACGATTATAAGAGGATTCTATATGATTTTAAAGGCTACGATAGTGTTAGGCAATTGGTCAGACCTTGAGGGTGGGAACTGGACGCAAGATAAAGCATGAGCTGTTTCCCTCAAATGTCATGTTGGGAACTGGATGTAAGATAAGGCGTAAGCTGTTCCCCTAAAGATAGTGTTCGATAATGAGTGACGCGTAATAAAACCTTGAGGAGGGACTAGACTCAAGATAAGGCGTGAGTTGTTGCCCCTATAGAGGACAATATCGAAGTTAGAGCTACTTTGCTGAGATGCGTTTTGGCCAAATGTTATGTTATGTATACCCCGGGGATAACGTGAGTTGTGAGTAATGATCTCACTTAGGGGGAGTGTAGATCTCCCCTAGCCAGCACATTGTGATGATCTTATGCTAAGAGTTCCTAATAAATGAGAAAAGTAGTTGGCATTTCGTCATTTTAAGTATTTCTGAAACAGAAAGATTTTAAGGGCCATTAAGAGGCCAGTTCGAATAAGATTCAAAAAGCTTATAAGGGTCATTAGATGACCAATATGAAAGAAATTTCTTTCTAAAGAATATGAGCCTCAAGAGGCTAAGTAGAGTGTTTTCAAGAAAAAGAAAGAAAGCTTCCTTGCATATTTTATAAATGAGATTCCAAGTATAGTTTAAAATGAAATTTCAAATGAAGTATGATTATATTCTAGTAATGCATTGAACATTTAAGCTTTTAAATGTGCATATCTTATAAAATAAAGTTTCTTGCCAAGTCTTTCTTACCAATATGAGTATTTCAAAAACTTTTAGAAAGAATCATAAGCCTTGAAGAAGTTAACGTGATTTATAACTATTCTTGGAACATATCATGAATTACTGCATTTTTAGAAGTGTGTTTGAAGGTATCTTACTCAATCCGTGTTGCTTACTTGATTATGTGGCTAAATGCTTATTAGTAGGGAAGTTTGGACATTAAGGGCCTTGAAATGAGTTCGAGTGGCTAGTGTGAAGTTTATGAGTGGTAATCTTTCCTTGGGGTCTATGATTGTCTAATATGATAGTAGTGTATAAATGTGTAATATGTGGCCATTATTGGTATTATTGTTTGCAACTGTTTTGGTTTTAAGGAGTCGAGGAATTTTCACTGAGCGTGTGGTTGCTTATCCCATTACTCTTTCCCCTTTTTCCCAGGTTTTCATTGTGACAGATAGAAGTCGATTCACTTGTGCCGAATTGGGGTCTGCTCTTGCTTGAAGATGTGTCATATATGTGTACGTATAGAAGTAGACTTGCGTATTAAACGATGTAATATAATGTATCCCTAGAGTTGTAAATGTATGTAAACAAAGTACTCTAGTTTATATAGGACATATTATTTATAAGTCACTCTGTATGGCCATGTAAGCCAACCATCATTAGCCAGTTGTCTTCCTAGCTAAAGTTAATTATATTTTGGGATGTAAACCCTAGTACTCCGGACGAGTGATCCTTTGAGTTGTATCTTTTATTTTCTTCTTTATTATTGAACTTTATGATTTTGGTGTGTTCCGGGTAAGTGTCCCGTAGAGCTGTGGACTCCGGCGTGTAGCCGTTGAGCTTATTTTAAAGTTTATATGCTTCTATTTAATGTAGGGATTGATTGTAAGGCTTTTAGCCTGGAAAATGGTCAGTTTTCGTGCAAAATTCTGTCCGTTTTGTCCCAAAATTTAAGTAGGATTTAAGAAGTCGTTAACGCTTCTAGCCCTAGGGGTTGGGGTTGTTACAAATGGCCATTTCAGATGGTTTTGACCGGGTTCGCCATTTTCGATAGCATTTTCGACATGAACAACTATTTCCTACGGGTTCCGACCAACAAAATTTCAACTTTTTTCCAAGTGGATTCCGTTGAAAATCCCGTTGGAAAAGTCTTCCAATGATTGATTTTCCGAAGGGTTTCTTGCAGAAAGCCCATCGAAATAAGCACCCATTTTCGTAGAAGTCATCTACGTGGATCTACATGGGGGGACCTTGAGTGTATGTTAGGGAGCTCTTGTTAGCCTTTGATTTTATTAGTGGTGCAGTGTATTTTCGCCACTATACTGATTTAAATTTTGCCAACTTTAATGGTCAAAAAAACAAAGCTCTAATTAAAACCACCATATTTTATTAAAATAAATATGAAATAGTTATAAATGTGCCACAACGGCTGGGGTTTGCCCTAGTGTCATTGAGCTCTTTTAGTAATCTAGGGTTCAAATTTCCAAGGACATGATTCCTTAGTTATAAACTCTATGACTTATCTTATTCCCTTACCAAGTGTCCATTTTATTGTCCTATACAAGTACTCGAATTCGATGGGCAATTTATCAAGAAAGGGAAAAAAAAAAATTTGGGATTAAACATGCTCTAACACTACTATGGGAAACGAAAGCATAATAGAAGAATCAATCAAACATAAACAAACCACAAGAAAATGAAGAACATATGATTTAACGTAGAAAACCCCTCCAAATTGGAGGGAAAACCACGACCGAGCAACTAATGAATCATCCACTATAGTAAGAAAATGTAGATTACAATGGGGAATACTCACAACACTGCACACTCTCAATCTTCTTTAGCTAGTATTTGAGTCATCTCTCATACTTATAAATTTGACTTCTCTAACGTCATGCTCTCCCTCAGTCCTATTCAGGGCTTGGTGTAACACCCCAGTTATGCTTAGAAATTATAACTTAAGAGGATTAAAATGACTGCTTATATCACTAAAGGTGTACCTTTCTTTGCAGGAAGCTCACTTTTAAGAATTCCACAGTTAAGCATGCTTGCTGTGAAAAAATCTAAGGATAGGTGACCTGTTGAGAAGTTTCCTAGGCAGCATGTGAGTGAGGATGAAGCACGCTAGAAAGCCTTGTAGTTAGTTGTGGGGTCAGTGAACGATTCTTGAAGTCATTCCTGATAATTAGCCCTGGCTGAGGAAGGGGTCGGGACATCACACTTGGGGTGCCCGAGATACACCCCGCCCATACGCAACATCGCGATATCACTTAGGATCCTGCATTAAGTCAAAAGGGTACTGGCCACACTTAAGATTGCCCAATTGGGCCAAAAAGATTCCTCTCTCACTTTCTGGGATGATCTTCAATCAATACCTAAGTACCTTATCTATGGTGTCAAGTCTCCCACAAACTTCCCAACATCACCTGCTCAATAAATATCCACTAAATGTTCATAAAAATGCTATCAATCAAAGCTAGTAAAATTCCAATTAGTCGTCACTCAGAACAATCTTGGGAATGCCTCGTTCACGGCGATTAATGCCAACCAAAATCCATGATCTACTATACACCAAATATTGTAAATCAACTCCTTTTTCCTTTTTCTATTTTCTTTTCATATTTCCTTTTTATTTTCTTTCTCCTTCTTTTTTTTTCAAATTAACAAAAGCTAATTAGTACTACTTTGGGATGGGTCAAATCCTATGTAAAGTTGTAAATAGCAATTGCATCGCTTCAACGAAATCAATCTGTCAATTAGATTTGATGCATTAGCTCTTAAAACATGATGTACACTTCAACGCTTCAATCTTCTATGAAAAACCATTAACGACAAAAAAAAGACATCCCCATCTGTGTACACAACTTCAACTCTTCTAAAACTATCAGCCAAAATTACATGATCCATCAATGATCAAGAAACATAAGCATCTGCTTGGCCCATTGATGGTCAAGGAATCTCCTATTTCTCATTTTTTTCTTCTATGCACCTTCGAAGATCTCTTCCTCCTCCAGTCAATTGCAACTAGCTCTGATACTACTTGTTGAGATTAAACCCCGTCTAACACCCATCTCGGGAACATGAGCATAACGTAAAAATCAATCAAACATAAATACACTACAAGAGCAGTAACGCACACGATTTAACATGGAAAACCCCTCCACATTGAAGAAAAAACCATAACAGGGCAACTGATGCCTGATCCACTATAATAAAAAAAGATAGATTACAACTAAGTACACTCACAATATTATGCACTCTGAACCTCTTCTAGCGAGTGTTTCACTCGTAAATTTGTCTCTCCTCACAACACACTCTCCCCCTGCTCAAGGCGTGGGGTGCCTAGGATACACCCCACAAATACCTAACAACACACTATCACTCATGATCCATCATTGAGTTAAAAGGATACCACCCACACTCAAGGCCCTACATTGAATCAAGAGGATCCCTCTCTTACTTTCTGGAATGATCTTCAACCAATACCTGCATACCTTATCTATAGTGTCAAGTCTCCCAAAAACTTTCCAACATTCTTCTATGCACTAAATATCCACCTTCCATAAAATTACTAGTAATCAAAGCCTGTAAGATTTCAATTGGTCTTCGCTCGCAACTATTTTGAAAACGTCTTGTTCATCGAGAATGGCAATTAATGCCAACCAAAATCCACGATGCACTGTACACCAAGTATTTGCATGTCAACTCATTTTCCCTTGTTCCATTTTCTTTCATATTTCCTTTTATGTTTCTTTATTCTTCTTGTTTTTTTTTCAACCTAACGAAAGCTAATCAGTATAATTTTAGGTTTGGTCAAATCCTCCAAGAAGAATATTACAAATGTACCCCTCATAAACCTAAATATGTTAGAAAGAACATCAATACCTAGTGTGAGTTCTGCTCTAGAAGAATCTGATATAAACCCAAATAATAAAAATACATGTTTAAGAACACCTACAATGACCCATGCATGAGTGAAAAAGCAGTCTAACGAAATCAAACTACATAAAGGTAATCAAACCACCTTTATATATGAGCAGTTTATAATGACATTCTCAAAAATTTTCATTGGAAACTTTCAAATTTTCCTTTTGTTTCTCTCTCGTTTTGGGCATCAATATATTATCATTAATTAGCATAAGCAAATTAAATGTCATACAATTAAAACACCACATGATTACATGAATTAATGCACTTTATTTTTCTCCCCGTTCTCAGTGGCTTCCTCGGTAATATATGTCATATACATAAAAGTGTGTACTCCCACCTGCCACGTATATATATTTTTTCAGCGCGTATTTGTAATATAAATAATTTTTAATATATAATGCTAATATAACTTATGGGAGTATATACTCTTAAGAATATAATATAGACTTTAGACTTCCTCTCTCTTTCTCTGTCTGGAATCTTTCTTTCTCACCCTTGACTCTGAAGGCTATGGAATCAGCAGGAAGCAATGATCAATTGCTGCGATTCTTAAGTCTTAACGTACCAAATCACGTGTAATTTGTCCCGCAACAAAGAAGATGCAAATGACAATTACTACAAGACACCCGAGCACACTTCCCAAAAAAAGGAAAAAAAGGCTTGTTTTTATATAGGGAACTTTAATGGTGCATTATTTTTTGTCCCTCAATTTTGTAAAGATTTTGATTCTCTCTACCATAAGTACAACTTTTTGTTTATATATAGAAAACTTTATGGTGAATTACTATTTTTTTCCCAAAACCTACATCATATTTTTAGAAGTACAAATTTTAACAAAGCACGTCAGCCGTTATATATTAAAAATTGTCTGTATAACAAATACACATTGAAAATAAAATTAGGATTTGTCCCATATTAATAAATAGGTAGTCTTAATCGATGAATACTAATCTAATAAGTCACTAAATCTATTGTCAATTGGTTTTTCTAAGATGCTTCACTTGATCCTGTTTAGCTTAATTGACACAACCTGGTTATTACAAAATTTAGATGATGAGTAATTATAAGGATAAAGGTAGCAACGTTTATTCTTTTTATAGACTTTTTACCACAAATATTGTAAAACTCTTTTATGGGTTGGAGAATGATTTCAAGGATTGATAACTAGTCCCAGTCACCATAAACATTTCCAGTGTGCTTAGTCCTCGTTCACACACTATTTGCAAAAACTTTCCAACATGTCACTCATATTAAAAAGTGATCTGTAATAAGCAGACTTCATTGTAGAGTTCTCAAAAGTTTGTCCTTGAAAAAGAAAGGTAAACCTTTGATAATATAAGTGGTTATTTCAAAGCCTTTAAACCATTTCTTAGCCAAGCCTTATGGTATTACATATATCGAAACAATGCTTTTCCTTATACTGCAATCTAACCTAACACATATTTTAACCTAAATGTACCTTCTTAATGGCTTAGTAATTAAGTTAATATTTAAAAGTTAATATCATACATTTAAACTCAAATCATGCTTACATTTTTATATCTCTACACATGGACAAAAAGTATTAAGCCTACTTGATCTCCTTATTTGCTTATCAATTATTTAAAATAGTTAGGTGATCTGAATAAATTAATTGGTGCTTCAGATCTAGAAATGGTGCCAAGAGTCAGTCTAGATCCATAACTATAGATCTAGAGTTGATGATGCTAGAAGAAGAGTCCATATATATGCTGGTTTCTTGTGTGTTTTATTTAAAGTAACCATAGTTTAATGATCAATAATTACTTACTTGGATCCATAACCCGCGTCAATTAAGTACGGATGATTAGAGTGCATAATTGCGTGAATAGTGGAATAAATGAGTACGTTTTGTTTGTGGACTAACTAATGTAACGTGGGGCTTAATTAATTTGTATCTACTGAAAATGTCAAAGTTCAAAAGTTGGATTAATTATAGTGGTTGGTCAAAAACAATGTGATGAGTTGAAAGGAATATTCGCCAAAATGAGAAGGCATGATATGTTATCACTATGGCTTACTGTGAAGCTTGAGTGCCTTATCATACTTACAATGACGACAAAATGCAATTTGCTAATCACAGAACTACGTGATAAATTCAAAATAGTTGTCTTTGTTTTTTTTTTTTTTTTGGTCTTTAGGTCTCTGTTCACATAATCGAGCTATTTTTAACCTATAAAGAGATAAAGTTCTCTTATTACAGTATATCTTTATTTACAAAGTTAGAACTGGATCGAGATCCTGTTTAAAAGGAACGACTATCAAACCATTTGAACAACCTATGTATATATATATATATATATATATATATATATATATATATATATATATATATATATGTATGTATTTTTTTTGGGTTTGATTCTTCATTAATTAATTTCAATAATAGGGTTGAATAACAATTGATCTTATTACATATATATCCCTTTTTTTTTCATTTATAAAATTCACAGATGTGCGAGTTGCGTTAAGGAAAATATATAAGTGCCAATTTATTTGAACTAATTTACGTTGATTATTAATGGAAAATATTCTGAATTAATGGGAACTTTGAATGGAAAGTTGTTACCATTTTCAGCACCAATGACTTGTGAGTTGTTCTAAAAATTGTTGGATCCTACTTGGAAGGGAACACAAGAAAAAGTATATAAAAACCCTAAAGAGGGATTGCTATGAGCTGGCTTTATAAATGACAACTATTATGTGGTTTTTTTGATCGATTTTTATATATTAGTAGTTAATAGTACGAGATTGTAAAATTGATATACTATATACAATCCCCAAATTATTTGTAATTTTAGATAGCATAAGTTGGTTTAAGCGTTTCACAAATTTATTCAAAATTTAAGTCTTGGGTTGAGTCTTATAAATGAAGAAAGCTTACGATATGAGCGATCAAATTGTTCCGGATCACAGTCTCTCGACGATTAAATGAAACATCAAGCCCCGAAATGATTATTACTTTTCATTTTGCTTGATTATAAAAGGAGGTAGACTCATTTACCCCTTGGAGGTTTTAATAAATATTTTTTACACTCTAAACTTTTTGAGTTGTTATTTATCCTCTTCTCCTTTGCATAAAAGTATTACAACTCCAAAATTACAAAAGTGTCCTTTATGTTTATAAATTTTTTTTACCGCTACATGAGTATGGAAAAAATTCATAAACATGAAGGGCACTTTTATAATTTTGCTTCTCCTATGCTGTGAACATGGGAGGTAGTACTGTAAAACTTCAAGGACGATCCATAACCATTAAGCCCAAGGGTCTTTCATTTATCATATTGAAATGGTCCGACATAAAAAACACAGTGCGTGACAAATATACGTACATAGATATTATTAAAGTTTATATATAAAATGGACTTTAAAAAAACGAGTAATGCACACAATTAAGTGAGATTCCAGCCTAAGAATAATTAGTAATGAGTAGAGTGACTCACTGGTTCATATATAATCAAATTTCTTAATTTGTTAATAGGAGGTAACTCTACTGTCATATATTCCAATTGTTAGTTCCTATGAAGTTTTATATAGTCTACTTTCAACATGGTAATGAATTGTTCCCTAGATGTATTCATAGCTCTCAATCTTATGTTTGGCCTACATAGAAGGCGCGCAGTTTATCTACTTATATACATATTTATATTAACATTTATTTGTCACATACAAAAAATTTAATCTAACATGTGCTTATATGACTTGTAACTACATATAAAACTAGGAAAATGATACAAAAATTGTAGACCTAAAAGGGTAATTCAGTACTCTCCAACCTGAATGTATTTCAAGGTATACATCCGTACATCATCTTCAATTTGCATCTTAATCTTCTTCAGGTTTCTTCAACCACTTGGTCGATCATCACCTCAAAATAAAAATAAAAAGAATAAAAAATCCTTAGCCACTTGATCTATTGTCGTAAGAGGATTAGAACATGCAGAAGTGAAGAGCTAACACATCGCAAGCCTGGCAGCATCATTTTTATATTCTGCAAGAGTGATAGAAGGATTTGATACCATGTTCAATAACCATCTCAACCAAAAGTTCAAGTTAATGGTTGAAGGTCGAGGAATAGGTTTATACTCTAACACGCCCCCTCATACGGATGCTCTTTCGGCTTAAAGTGTGACTGTTGCATACAAAGGCTCCCCTTGCCTTGTACAATAACTCAATATTGAGGCTTCTGAAATTTAAATTTGAGACATCTCGATCAGAAAGACTCTAATACCATGTTCAAGAATCAATTCAACCAAATGTTTAAACTTTTAGTTGAGATGGTTCTTGAACATGGTAGCAGAGCTTTCAATCACTCTCACATATTAAAATGACTTTTCAATTAGATGTGCCATCATTATTATTTAGTACTAATCCTACACTAATGAAAGACTAAGCACCTTTAATGAGGAGAGCAGGCAGGGTTAGACTAATTTTGGTACAGGTTAATTTATCCAAAAGGTGCCATTCAATTCATAATCAATTAATTGAAAGCTTAGCTTAACCTGCCCCACCAGCATGAAACAAATTATTTTGATAATTAATCTCTAATGACCTACTTGATTACATAACTTGAAAAATACTTCAGCAAATGCCCTTTTTCCCAAAAAGAAATAATAAAGCTCAGTTGAGCCAAATGCTA
>JAKOGI010000262.1:32500-97500 GCA_029747015.1 Carnegiea gigantea | reverse complement strand
GTAGCTAGCAACCGGCAAGTACGGGTCGAATCCACAGGGAACTTGGTTTCAACTACTAGAACTAATTGGACTAACTCAAGCTAGGCAGTTGCCGAGTGAAGTTGGTTTAACTAATTCTAACTCTATTTGGTCTAAGACAATAATGAGAAGAGAATCCTGGATTGGGGTTCACCGCACTATGATGCTCATTGGAAAATAAACTAGGTCATGCGAATCTGCCTGTAAGATAATTGAAATGGAATTATTACCGGTTTAAAGCATCTACGCCTACTTTCGAAGGTCATTAGACTGATCAGGCTAACCTAGTTGTCTACTTTCGTGAAACTAGAATAACAATACCACAAGATCATGTAATTTCAATTCCCAATTGCACCCCCAACTACTTTCTTGTCAGGTAATTCAATTGCTCACAAAGCTACTCTAAGTAAAGGACCTAACTTTCGTTAGTCTACTAAACCCTAATTAAGAACATGAATAAAACCTTCTCAGGTAATTCATCGAACACCTGGCATGCTAAGTGAGAATTCAATTATACTCTGGCGGAATTCACAAAAACCTAGAATTAACAATCCAATTTACATCACAGGGGCTACACCCAATCCAAGATTAAGGAATTTAGCCGCTAAACATGATTCTAAACAACATCTCAATCAAGAACCATAACATGTCAAGGAATATAGAACTTGAATTAAAACGAAAGAAAAGGGGTAGAAAAGTGTACCCTGAACAATCTGCAACAATATTCAATCGAAAGTGTAAACAAATTTTCATCCAAAGCTTGAATTCAATAGCACAATAAGCAAACCCTAAGAGCCCTAGAAATCGCCTCCAACGAGAGAGAGGAAAAGGTAGCCTGAAAAACCCCCGAAATTACAATCCCAAAACACGATAAAACAGCGACAACTAAAGTGGCACGGTCGTGCCAGACGGCACGGAGGTCCCGTGCCAAATTTCTGCCGGACGAAAACGCGGGACCCAGCGAAAAAAGACAACCATGCCACACAGCACTGCCAGGCCGTGCCATGTGGCACGGTCGTGCCAAGTGGCACGGCCACACCGTGCCATGTGGCACGGTCGTGCCGCGTGGCACGGCTAGGCCATGCCACGTGGCGCCGGTTCGGGTTTGTCGGGTCGTCGCGGTTTTTTCCTTGTCGCGTGTGTCCGATTCTCCGGGGCTTCCGTGCGACGCTTTTTCGTAGCTTTTCTCGCCTTCTTGGCACTCCTTTCTGCTAAATGCTGTTCATCTTTCTGTTTCTTCAATAGAGTTCCTGAAAATATCGAAAGATGTTATATGAGTTAAAAGTATGCAAAAGGAGGCCGATTTGACCCTTCCTTAACACAATTAAACGTGAAAACGGGGGAGGAAATGGGTCAAATAGGCGCTAAAAATAGTACAAAATAGAGGTTCATCACACCCCCATGCTTATCTCTTGCTTGTCCTCAAGCAAGACTATTTTATGAAAAATCAGGGAGGATGGTGGACCTCTAAACACACCCTCTTCAAGGGAAAGGATGGATGCCGATGAATCACGCTAATCATGCATAGAAGGTAGTCCAGTCAAGGTGCGGCAGATAATCTCAATGAAAATGTATGCAATGTCACCCATGAATCATCTTGCCCAAATGAAACACACAACACACCCCAAATATTGAAGCACATAGTAAGACATAACCTTCCTCAACAAATGGTGAGTAAGCAGGACTGGTAGGACCTCACTTTAGGGCAAAGTGGAGCACTCTCCTCAATGTGTTTGAAATATGTAACAAGGGTACGCTCAATACTCCAACCAATCAGGCAACTACCATATGCTTGGTAAAGTTCTCTACTCTCCACCACGAGAATGCAATATGCAATGTGTCAATCATGAGGGCTTGCAATAGGGATGTAATGGGGCTAAGGTCAAAGGTGATAAGTGGAATAATTTGGGAAAGTGGAGCTATTAGTCAAAGACTAGTGAGCAGGAACACTTCCACAATTCAGCATTATAGATACAACTTCACACCAACTTACGAATTGAGTGGCAAAGCTCGCAAAAACCTCAAGGAGAAAACAACAAGCTTATTGCAAAAAGCTTCCATGCTACCCGTTTTAGTTGCAACTTCTCATTTCATTTTCTTTTTTTTTTTTTTTTGAGAAGCAAAAAAAAGGATGCACATTGGATAGCGTTGGAAGTACAAAAATTAATTCGCAATTTTCCCAAAACGAGCCACTAGTATTATGCCCGCAGTGAATGATCAAATGCCCCAAACATGCCCAACTACATTGTGGAAGTATCGCCCCACTAGACACCTTGACAAGGATGAAGGAAGTATACACAGGTCAAGCGTGTAATTAATGTGGTGCAACAACAACGACTGGGGGAAAGGCTCAAAGGGCTAGCAAAGGGACAGCATGCAACAACGGGTGGCTTTCTGGCTAATGTGGCTACATGAATAAAAATCGCCTCAATCATGTCGGCACATGCAATTGCTAAATGCAGTTTCAAGAAGAACAAGACCAAGTTCTAGAGATGCATCATGGAGGAGTCACACATGAAGGGAAATGGAGACTATATGTAATGAATAGTCATTAGGCTCAAAATCTCACGGGTAAACCTGCCACAGTCAAGTGACTTACTCTAGGATATGTCCCATTCATCAAGGTTAGTCAAGTCAAACCACATGAATCTCAGGGGTAGCTAGCATGCAACACAGGGCGAAGAAACTACAGACGACAAAACAAACACAATTTGCCAAAAAACTCACACCAAGACAAGTTACGCCTCAACACACAACCCAACATGATCAATCAATCAATCACCCCTTTCAATCTCATCACAAGAGGGGTTTTCGCAAACTGTAAATTTTTTTTTTCTTCAAAGCAATAAAACTAACTACTAAAGCAATAAAGTTATAAAGGATAATGAAGAGAAGGGTAAGAGATGGTACCTGAGA
This sequence comes from Carnegiea gigantea, assembly GCA_029747015.1. Taxonomy (NCBI): domain Eukaryota; kingdom Viridiplantae; phylum Streptophyta; class Magnoliopsida; order Caryophyllales; family Cactaceae; genus Carnegiea; species Carnegiea gigantea. Next base: position 94,566 of record JAKOGI010000262.1, on the reverse strand, counting down.
AGCTTACGAACGCCCGACTCGATCATTTCTCCTTTTGAATGCAAAAGCTAATCCTATATGCTCTAAACTATATGCTCGAATAAAATAAAAAGGCAAAAACAACAAAGTGCATGACATGAAATCCTATCTAAATGATGCAAATGCAAGTGATATCATCACCTACCCCCACAATGTTACCAGAAAGCGACGAGCTCACACTCCCCCATGCTTGAGATTTTCATTGTCCTCAATGAAAAGAACGCAGAAAAGAAACAAGGGGAGGGAAACGGAGGAAAAGGGGAGACACACGCACACACTCGCTTTTTTTTTTTTGTTTTTTTTGTTTTTTTTTTTGTGCACAATAAATACCTTGGGTTGCCTCCCAAGAAGCGCTTGTTTTAGGTCCTAAGCTTGACCGTTACCTCAGGAATATGATGCTCGCGTGATGTAGGGAGGTGTGGGGATGGAAGAAGGAAATGGCGAGTGAGCTAACACCTCCCAATGGTGGGATGCAGGCACCATTGTCTCCCAAGGGGGCTCACCCATAGCAGCAGTAGGAGGGTGAGGTGGGCGAGGCAAAATAGGGGTGCTCAGTTGGGATCCACTACCCCAATCCTGAAGTTCCCCTCTTGGTACAGGTGGAGGAAGGGAAAGAGTAGAGTCCGCAGGGGCAGGGGGGATAACAGGAGCGGGGGATGGTATGGGTGGTGAAAAATGAAAATCCACCCGCTCTCCATAGACGGTGAAGGACATGGTGCCCGTCTACACATCAATCACAGCCCTTGCGGTCGCGAGAAAGGGGCGACCCAAGATGAAGGGGGGTGGAAAGGCATCGTCCATATCAAGGACGATAAAGTCACACGGGACCAGAAAATTCCCCACCTGGACTGGAACGTCCTCCAGGGTGCCCACCGGACACATGATGGAGCAGTCCGCGAGCTGAATAGTGATGCTGGTGGGTGTGGGGTCCCATAATCGCAGCTTCTTGCAGAGAGAGAGCGGCATGATACTCACACTAGCGCCCAGATCGCAGAGAGCTCTCTCAATCTGCACATCCCCTATACAGCAAGGGATGGAGAAACTGACAGGATCCTGCAGCTTGGATGGCGACCGCCTTTGCAAGAGCGCACTACAGGAGTCGCCAATGGAAGCTATAGAAGCCTCCCTAGATGTTCCCTTCTTGGACAGGAGTTCTCGTAAAAATTTCCATTGCGTAGGGGCACTCTTGAGAACTTCCAAGAAGGGGCTGCTGGCATAGATTCGGGGTAGAATTTCCAGAAATCGCTCGAATCTAGGATCAAGCTGAACGAGCTCGGACCATGCCAGTCGCTGAGGGAAAGGCACTCGAGGGTGGTAAGTGCAATCAATAGTTCGATGGCAGGTTTCCTCAATAGGGCTCAGACCCTCGTTTTTCTCCTTTCCTTCAGTTCCGGCAGAAGCAGAAACCGGAACTACCTCCTGAAGAACCATCACTGGGCTCTCTTCTAACCCCGCGCCCACAGTAGATATGGCATTGACTTGGCGGCGGGGGTTGACCTCGATCTGGCCCGGAAGTTGCCCCTGAGATCTGGACAGGTGGCTCACCTGCTGAGCAATCTGGGCAATCTGTATATCCATGGTTTTCTGATGGGCGGCCATGGAATCCACTCTGGAGGTCAATACCTGAATATTTTCTTTGAGAGTCTCATTTGTCGTGGTTTGGGTCGCTATGAAGCGCTCCATAAGACTCTCCAGGTGAGATGTGGGTTCAGGAGGTGGAGGAGGTGGAGTGTAGGGGGCTCGGTTGTGGAAACCGAGTGGCTGGTTGGGGTTTTGAGGGTGAGGGTTGGGGTTTTTATAGAGGGGGTTCGGACGAGGATTCCAACCCTGGTTGTAGGAGGTGGGGTGGGGGTTATTTTGAGGAGGTTGGGTGTAGGTATGATAGGCGTTGACGTGCTCAATGCTAGAAGGGGCATTGTAGCACTCAACGGCAGTATGGCCCTGTACACCGCAGGCCTCACAAACAGCATAGATCCCCATGGACGACCCCACAGAAGTAGCTGACGAGGTAGCCACTTTCTCCAACCGCTGTGCAAGGGCATCCACCCTACTCGCTAGGAGTGTCACAGCATCAACCTGGTGCCTGCCACTTCCCCTCTGGGGGGCGGCCCTCTCACTAGACCAATGATAGTTGTTGGAAGCCATCTCTTCCAACAATGCCTTTGCCGCTTCGATTGATTTGCCCATGAGAGCACCCCCTGCTGCAGCATCAACTGAAATCTTCACCGACCGCTCTAATCCATTGTAGAAGGTTTGGATTAAGAGCCAGTCGGTAACTCCATGGTGGAGGCACTGGCGCTGGAGGTCCTTGAATCTCTCCCATGCCTCATATAAAGACTCACCATCCTGCTGGGCAAAGGAGGTGATGTCTGTCTTCAACTTGGCAGTCTTGTCAGGTGGGAAGTACTTGCTGAGGAATGCTTTGGAGAGTACTTCCCACGTGGTGAACGAGTTGGGTTCCTCGTTCTGAAGCCAGTCACTGGCTCTATCCCGCAGTGAGAATGGGAAGAGTCGCAGTCGGATTACATCAGTAGACACCCCATTCAGCTTGATGGTATCACACTTCGCTAAGAACCTGCGAAGGTGCACGTTGGGGTTCTCCGAGGGGTGCCCGCAGAATTGCTCCCTCTCCACGAATGTGATCAGTGCGGGGCTGAGCTCGAAGTTGTTAGCCTCGATAGCGGGGCTAACGATGGAGGAGGTTACGCCCGATGCTTGTGGCAAGGCATAATCTCGCAGCACTCTTTGGCTTGGCTCGGCCATTTGTATTTGTGCTTGGTGCCTTCTCCTTTCACCGCTTTGCCTTCGAGCAGTGGCTTCGATTTCAGGGTCAAAAGGGGCAAGTGGTTGATCCCTTTGACTACGCCTGCGCATACAAAACCAACACTACCAAGGCGTAAAACAGTTTCAAGCACAATAAAGGGGAGAAGGGAAACAATGAAGGGATGAAAAGAAAAAGAAAAAGCCTAGTCTAGAGTACGCTAATCGGTTCTAATATTGAAAGGCGCAAGCTCTCCGGCAACGGCGCCAAAAACTTGTTGCAAAAAAAACAGAGTTTTAATATTTATAAACCCCAAGTGCAAGGTGTATCGTTGAGTACTTGGGGTGTCGTCCGCAGGGAATTGTGTTTCCAACTACCAGAGCTAACTAAAGCGTCTCAAGCTAGGCAGGATCAAAGGGTGAAGGAGTGGGGAGCTAAACTACGCTACAAACACAGAAACAAGCGACTTGGAGTTGTGATTTTACCAATGGATGAACCAACTAATCAAGACGAGTCCTAACCTACCCAAACCACACTACGAACTAGAGATGGTCGGTTGCACCATCAAAGGCCACCCAAGCCCTCTCTCAAGGGTCATGAGCTAGTCTAACTCGCGTAACCACCTACTTTCGTGGGGTTAGTCGAATTAGACCACAAAACTAGCAACCCCGGACCTAACTCGATTCGGATACTACTTTCGTGTCCCAAACTCGGCCATTCCCTCTCCCACACTAGCAAATTGACCTCACCTCTCAGCATAAGTCAATCGCCTAAAAATATGGATGAAAACCCTCTCAGGCATTTCATCGAACACTTGGCGGGCATGAAGGAAAACTCTGGTTCTAAGCATAGATTGGGTATGGTTAGGCCAAATACAAGATTAGTTAGCCATCAAAAGGCTAATCACAACCCAAGCCAACAAATTCTAACAACTAATCATTAACAAAACACAAAAACCTAAACCTAAACCTAAACTAACGAAGGACGTAATAAACATGAACTGAAGGAAAGAGAATGAAATCCAACAATCAAATAAAACATGAATTAACAATCAAAACTAAACACTTAAACTAATACAATCTAAACTAATAAGATTAAACAAGAACAAACAATAACAAAATTGAAATAATAAGAGAGGAAGAAGAAGACTTATGCTTGAATTGAATGAGTGAAGTGGAAATCCCCAAGCGTCAATCCCAAATCAATACAACTAAATCTTAATCTAGTCCCCTCAAAGGGGTTTTTATTGGCTACAAACCTAAACTAAACTAACCTAGAAAAGTAGAAGGAAGAAAACCCCCCGAACAAGGTCGAGAAAGAGGGGATTAAATAGAAGACAAGGCGGGCCGCGAAGAACCGGACGGAGACACGAGTGGCACGACCGTGCCAGTGGGCACGGCCCCACCGTGCCATGGTGGCACGGCCGTGCCACATTGCTGGCCGGTTTTGCCCGGTTGGCTCCGTTTCCCGTCTTTTCGCCTGTTTTGATCCTTTTTCGCCCTTTTTTTGCGGGATTTGCTTGATTTAACTTATTACCTGCAAGAATGAACAAAACAAGTAAAAATCTCAAAGAATACTTAATAAAACAAGAAAAACTCTAAAGATTACGTTATTATACGAGCTAAGATTAGGTGAAAAGGGTACGTAAAATGCGACAAATTATCGCCTAACACTCTCCCGTAGCAGTGTTCTACCTTTAGCCCACCATGAAAACTGGCCATCAAAGATGATCTCTAAAGGATTTATGTTATAATGAGTAAGTTTTGTTGGGTAATCTTTCCCAATTAAAAGATAGTGTAAAGCATACGTATTTGAAGTTATTTTTAATAAATAAGTAAATTATTAGTTAGTTTAAAATTAAAAATCATCATATAATTAGTTATTAATAAGCCGAATGCCTCTAAAATCATCCCTCATAATATTTCTGTAAGATAATTTTACCTAAAAATCTCGTATTATTAATAGTTCCAACGAGTACTACTCGGACAATATTTCATTTAAAAGTACAACAGAAACAAACCCACTGCTCCATGCCACCTTTGTCGCACTATAGTACAATTTACCTCCCAACTTTCGAGAACTCAAATTTGTCTAAACAAAAAAGGATCCACCATACCATCTAATAAATAAAACCAATATGGACGCCCCACACAAGTTTTTTGTTTGGTTACCACCGCAGTACAACATTTGTCCGAACAGCCCTTCATATCTCTTATATTCAACACAAAACAGCCGATTATATATACTCTTGACACACACCCTCAAATTCATTCCCACTTTCAGCTGCAACCCTTGAAAGCTTGATCACCAAAGTCTCATCTCATCTCAGATCCCCAGTTCACCCCCTCTTTCATTCTCTCTCCAAAAACAAGAGGACAAAGAGATAAACTCTTACATTTCCCAGAACAAAATTGCATGGCACTTACTTTGCTTGACCATGTGGTAGCTGATCTCTGCTTGGGAAAGCCAGCACTGAAGTCACTTTCTCTCTCCTCAGCTACTTCTGTGGGCGATGCTCTCTCTGCCATCAAGGCTTCTCAGGACAACTTCATCACCATCTGGGCTTGTCACTGTCGCAAGTATCCCAGAAAATTGTCCGGCGGTGACGCCTTAATTAACTACCAGAATATTAGCACGAGTACTACTAATGATGATGATGATAATAATAATAATAATAATAGTAATGGGAAAAGCGTTAACGGAAGTGAAGGTAATGGGGAGTTTTGCGAGTGTTTGGGGAAGATTTGTATGGTAGATATCATATGTTTCCTTTGTAAAGAAGAGAATTTGGGATCCCCTGCTTCTGCCCTGCTTTCCCCTGTTTCTGATGTTCTTAACCAGGCTTCTGGCTTTGTCAAGCATGTTGATCCTTCTACTAGGTATCCTCTCTCTCTCTCTCTCTCTCTCTCTCACTCATAAATTGTTTTTGCAATACTTGCTAATACTAGTGAGATGCTTAATCAAAGTCATCATTTTAATATTTTTATTTGAAGTTGGTACAACAGCCTGATTGATACTGTTTAGTTCTTCCCATTTGGGATTTCTGCTGTTTTTCTTAGGATCTCCCTTCATGGATTCCTGCAAAATGGCCTTTGTTTGGATTTTGGTAGGGGGTAACACCGCTTAGGCCTTTTTGGGGGGGGGGGTTTTCAAATATAGGCTGAGAAATGGTGAAGGTATAAAGGGTTGAATTGGGTATTTTTTTTGTTGAAGTGGATGGAAGGTGGTTAAAGTGTATTGAATTTTTTGTTTTTAATATGATGGGTAGAAATTGGTTAAAATAGTGGGAAGTTAGTTTAAGCGAGTTTAAGTGAGTATTTTTTTAAAAAAATTTGATAAAGTGAGTTAAAATAAGTTAAAACTAGTTGAAATTGATAAATTAAAATTTACCAACGAAAAAAACAGGATATTTGAAATTTTTTAATATTATATGCTTGAAAATAATGTTTCTACAATTCAACTGTAAATTGCGTTTCGGGTAGGTGGCATTTCAATTCTTATATCGTCTTGTTAATGGTATGTACTTTTATTGCAATTTATCAAGGAGTCTTTATCTATGACACCTACCCATAAGGTAGACCTTAAAACACAACTCTCTTTTTAACAATTTCGAGACCCTTTATCGTTCTATTCCTTTATTTATGAACTCGAGATCATAATATAAGTAATATAGCTTTACGTATATGATCTGTTTGTGTACTAATGGATTCTATACGTACAATTATATTATAGTATAAAAATAATCTATTGGTAGAATTCACAGAATTTTGCAGATATGATATAATTTTGGGATTTTTTCAAGTGATGACCTTGTCTAGATGTAAGAAAAAAACAACTATATCAAACACTTTAGGCATTTCTAGAACTACTATGCTCAATAGTTAGTTTTAACGTTACATGCTTTTGAAATAAAGGGTTCTTTTCATCATATTTTAAAGGTGAGTTTTGCAGTTTCCACACCTAAAAATATCCTTGATAGTACATGCATGTCTTTGTCACTTCACAAATAATCTTTGTACCTTTTATAGACTAAAAGGGCAGCCCGGTGCACAAGCATCCCGCGTTCACGAAGGATTCGGAGAAGGGCAGCACCCCAAGGGGTGAATTGTAGGCAGCCTAACCTGACTTTGTCAGTAGCTAATTCCACGGCTCGAACCCGTGACCTTTTGGTCATACGGAGACAACTTACCGTTGCTCCAAGACTCCCCTCCAGTGGCTGACTTTGTACCTTTTATAGACTAAAAACTATTAATCACTACTCATCCGTTTCAAAAAGAACTTTCCTACACTACCCTTCTTCTTTTATTTAGAAGATTGGTTGATCAAAAGATTGTGACAATGCCATGCATTAAATAAAAATATATAGAGGAAGTAATTTATTTATTATTATTTTCCATTTTAGGTATGCCATTTTCAGTCTCGATTGATTCTACTTTTCTTTTTCCTTGATAGAATTTTCTGAACAACATATATAATGTTGGCGATGTTCTTACGATCAAAATGCTTTCAATTCACTGGATGAGTTGTACATCTTGGTATGTAACTGAAACATCTTTATTTAGACCACTAAATTGAAAGCAATTTTTCGTACGATGTTTTATATTTTTAGCATGTTGGCGACACTGTTGTCCCCATTAGTTAGCCATATATTATCGGGCTAGCTAGTTAGTTTAAAAGGCAAAGTCTCTATTAGTCGATAATAGAGATGCGGGTTGCTTCCATGTTGCTGGCTTTGTTTCCCATTGCATCCTCCCCCACCACCCCCCCCCCCCAAAAAAAAAAAGAAAAAGATGCTGAGTTTTGTGTGGTTGATGTATGACTATTAATAAATGGCCAAAAATTAGTAATTGATTTGTTTTTTTTAAAAAAAAAGTTAATGAAGGTTGATTGTATATGGTTGGTCTGGGTTTTTTTTTTTTTTAAAAAAAAAAGATAATGAAGGTTGATGTATGACTCGCAGCTTAGTAGAGGCAATTGATTTGATACTGCAAGGTGCACAAAACTTGGTGGTGCCAATTCAAACCTCAAGCAGCCCATATTCAAGAAGAAAGGCTGGCAGTGGTCCCACCTTCCACAACGGTCGTGAGTATTGCTGGTTGACTCAAGAAGATGTGATCCAGTTCATCCTTAGTAGGATCGGGCTGTTCACCCCAATCCCGAACCTCTCGATTGAGACACTCGGGATAATCCGGACCGAGATTCTTACAGTGGACTACCATGCCCCGGCTTCATTGGCCCTGGATGCCATTGCGCGAGCTCTGGCTGAGCAAACCTCTGTAGGGGTCGTGGATGAAGACGGAACCCTTGTTGGGGAAATCTCTCCCTTCACCCTCTGCGGGTGCGATGAGACGGTTGCAGCCGCGATCATGACCCTATCGGCTGGTGATCTCATGGCCTACATCGACTGGGGCGGACCCCCAGAGGACATGGTCAGAGTCATGAAGGCCAGACTGGTGGAAAGCAAACTAGAAGGGCTATTGGACATGTTAAGTGATGATTACTCATCATATTCGTCAGTATCTTCTTCATCCGATGATGAGTCAATGCCCTTGTCCTCTCCTACCTCTAGGCTGGCGCGACACAACAGGTCATGGAGCTACTCGGCTAGGATGGTGAGGAAGGCGGAGGCAATCGTTTGCCATCCTCGAAGCTCCCTAGTAGCAGTCATGATCCAAGCCATCGCACATAGGGTCAACTACGTTTGGGTCATGGAGGACGACTATACCCTAATCGGAATAGTCACATTTAGCGATATGCTAGAAGTCTTCCATGAACATCTCCAATCCATGCTCGAGGAATGGGGCACTCCTTAATCTCATCTACCTGCTACGGTTTGAATTGGACTTCAATCCAGTTGCTTACAATGTCAAGAGGCTTCGTAGTTAAAGAAGAGTTAAAATTTTCGGGGTTGACTTTTCTGGTACTTGTGGTGTGAGACATGGTGTGCATAAGAGGCCTTTTTTCTTTTTCTAGTCTCTGTAAATTAAGGATAGGTGATGTTAACTTCATTGTTAATCTCCTATGTGGATGCAACTTTGAACTTTTGATTAGGTAATATGGTAGGTTAAGTGTTGTTTTTATAATTAAGAGCACTTTTTTGCTTCTAAATGATCTCCTTTTGTGTTGATTAAGATTAGATATGATGAGTAATCCCTAATTAAGTAATCCTTAATTGAATTTTAAATCAATTGAACCAGTGTTATGATGTAACCGTCTTTCTTTGAGAGCTATCATTTGTGCCTCAATTTTACGCTAAAAATCTTACGTTATATTCGGTTTGTATTTCAGTAACTTCGAGTTGGATATATGTATCATACTATGATGTTCTTTCAGTCTTTTATGTCTCTATTTTTTGTACTTTACCCCCAAAGTTTTTCTATGGCTTGTTTTCTAGTTTGATATCATTAGTCATCTGATATACTTTGTACGTCTTCTCCATAATTATGCAAGTAGGTCTCTCCAATTTGTTGTAGGACCTCATGATGTGTGGCCATCATAAGCATGGCAAGCTGCCTGATTTGGGTTGGACTTTGTTCAACATTAAAATAGTTATTATCAATTCTGAGGAACAACCTTGATACTAATAGATATTAATGATAGATTGTTTAATAAGATCTTTTATCTATTAGATTAATTACCGTCTATAGTAACCCTGTTATTTTTAATTTACTTCTCTTTAATACAGTCAGGTCAGTCCATCTTCTAGATCTAAGAAGGTAAACAACCTGTAATAAAGAAGAGTGAGAAGAGAAGCCTTGCAATATAAAAAGGAGCAAATCTTACATCAAACGAGATTTAAATTGACAACCTCTTCGATTGAAGAGAGAATACTTATCGATGACCTTAAGGTGTGTTCAGCAAAATTATTATTTTAGTAATGGTTAGGTATTTTATTAACTGTTAGCGGTTTTACTAGCGACTGGCTGTGACCTACTAGTGGTTTAAATTGGTGATTTATAATAAATGCGTTTGATGAATGTTGTTGTTAAAGTAGCATATTTATATACAATGACTAAAGAAGACACTATAAATAAAGATTTTTAGCAAATGAAAAGAAGAATTTTGTAATTTACAATGCAACCACTAAGTAAAGGTTCTTAAAAGCTACTTTCATTAACTTTTAAAAAATACTACATAAACCTCTAATAAATACCCTATCTACTATTTTACTGAATATTTTTAAATAGTAGTCTATAATATTTTAACCATTATAAATCACTAATCTTTATTTCAACTTCTATTATCGGACATTAATAGTATTCGCTAACAATATCATAATCTTGCATAGAAGATAGTTACGTATAACATAATGAGCGGAAAAAAGGTGACATGGCTGGATGCGTAATAGCAGATTCGTGTGCCTTAGAGCATGTACACTGAGTGGCCCGCGGGCCAAAAAATGGGGGCAGCGAGCAATAAATTCCCCCCTGCATTTGCATTGGAAGGCTTGGGGGGTGGGCCTCGCGGGAAGGCTGTGAGTCGCGGCCTTCCCCCACCTGATTTATTTTTTTTATTATTAGTTTTTTGTTTTTTAAATGTTTTATTAGTTTTTGATCTTTTTTTTGAATTTTAAAAAAGTAGTTATTTGTTAATGTGTGGGTCCGTGGTATTATTTTATTTGGTGAGTCAAAGTGATGAGCTAATTATTAGAGAGGGTGAGGCTTGTGAGATAAAAAATTGAAGAGAGAGTTAATGTGGCAGTGATAGGCTTCATCGATGAGCCAAAAATTCCGCCCACCATTGCGCATACTGTTATGAAATAGGCGGCCCGGCTAGTACGTATGAAGTAGAAATATCAAACAAAAGAAAGGGCTGAAGGTTTTGTCACTATCATAGCAGGTCGCACCCCACGTGGACAGGGATTGTGGAGGAGGAGGCAAACGACGAATACAGTTTCAGGGATTGCATGAACGCAACCACCACCATTCCAAAGTTGTCAAAGGCACTAACCATGATAAGAACAACATCCATGTGTGGACGACATTGAGCTCAACTCGGAAAATTTTTAGGAGTTATTATTAGAGATTTAGATTTAAATTTTATCTACTACCTTTATATCTTATTTGTATCTCGAAGTAAAAGAAAATTTAAGGTTTAAATCGTGATTAGGGTTGTCACGAAATCGAGTCGGTTTAGTGAACACTCAGATTAAGCTTAGTGAAAACTCGGCTTGGATTTAAAGTATACTTAAGGTATAGTAAGTTAATTTTTCCTTAGATTTATATTTAAGTTTTTCTCTTTTTGTTTTTTTGTTCATTTGAGCTTTGAGATATTCATCATTAATTTTCAAATTGAAAAGAAAATAATATCTATCTATCCTGTAGTTCAAATGCATAAAGAATATCTTTCAAATATATGAAAGGATGTATAGTCATGCACGTTCGCTCTCTTATTCACTCAGAGCCTTCAATGAGTGCTTGCCTATTCTTCAAAACATCTTCTTAAATTTTCTTATATTAATTAATTAATGTCTCTATATATTTGTGATATGTAAAACTATGGGTGATAGTAAACGTCTTGCGGTAAGATAATTAACCTAAATTAATTATTTTTTGATTTAAAATCACTACATAATTAATTGTCAAACGTAAAACTTTACACAAATATACTTTTATCGAAGCAATCTCATCTACAAAGACATATTATAAGTATACTTTTATAATTGTGAAAAAAAATGTGTAAAAATATGATTTATACAATTTGTGAGTAATTAACACCTACTATTCAGCCATACCCTATTTTTAATTTAATACATGATAGTTTTGTTTTTAAAAAATACACAATTTAAGTGGGAACATCTTTACTATTCAATCATACTTTTTTCCAATTTAATATATACTAATATAATTTTAAAGTCAAGACAAAATACTTAAAAGTGTTTGTCCTATAATAAAACATTCGTCATTTTGCATAAAACCATATACATCCATTATCATGTAAATTACTCTGTTTATCCAAACCCTATAATTGGATTGGATCTAGTACTATTGGACATTGTTTTTCTTACTTTGAACTTCTATTTTTAGAGGCAAAGAAACCATTAAACTCCATTATCCAAATTCTAAGTGCATGCTTGCCTAACGCTTTGACATTGTTGTATCTTTAAGGATTTGTTTGGACCTTAAAAAATCTAGTGGGAAAAAAAAAATCGAGAAAGTAACTTTTATTCTTGTGTTTGGTTTAGAAAAAATCACAAAGAAAAAAAAATATGGAGGAAAATTAGGTCGAAAAATTGTTAGAAACAAGTAATAAAACTTTCCTCATAAAATTGTGAGGAAAGTTGGGGAAAAGTTCTCAAAAGAATTTCCGACCTCTTCCAACTGCGCAATGCTTATTTGATATCAACATGATTCAACTAGTTCATCGACATACAAAGTTCTCATCCAAATTATTATATTTTCTCCTCAATCCAAACAAGCGTTAAAAACTTACTTTCTCCCAACGTTTTTTTCCTTCATATTTTTTTCTTTCAACTTTTCTTTCCATCAAATTTTCTAAGAATCAAACAGAGCACAAAAGTATATAAAACAAAAGTAGGAGTATCAAGGGTCAGAGGGAAGTTGCACATAATAACCCCACGTCTAGAAGAGGCCTAAACCTATGGTGCCAATTTTTTTTTTTCCCCCTCTCTTATGGGAAATATTTATCCGGATTCGAATCTTGGCGGTTGCTTTGGGAGGATCCATACCACATGAAGCTAGTGAGCACTTTTCAAAATAGTCATGTGGGAGGTGCTTTCCGTCTCTTCGATCGAGAAAGAAATAACAATTCATGAATTTCTTCCAAGATTAATAAAATGGGAAGTCACCAAGAGCTTGTAAGTTGTAACCCAACCGGTATCAAGTGCCGTTTTCACATAAAAAACGCGAAGTTGAGGACCAGTTTTTTTCATTGGTCTTTTTCAATTTATTAACTTTAATTAATTTCAACCCACTTCAACTTATTTCAACCCACTTCAATAAAAAATATCAACTTCAACCCATTTCAACCCATTTCAACCAACTTCAACCAACTCCAACCCATCTCCTTCAAAACTTTATTCTCACTATTTTAACTAATTTCAAAAAATATACTAACTTCAACCTATTTCAATCAACTTCAACCCACTTCGACTTACTTCAATTTTTTTCAACCAACTTCAACAAAAAATATCAACTTTAACCCCCTCAATCAACTTTATCCTTTTACCAACTCCAAGTTACTAACAAAAAAGAACAGGCCCCTGAATCCTATTGTCTGTGCTCCTTCTAATTACAAGATATTTTAATTGCAGAACCACAGCCGGGTTTTCAGGCCTCGGAATTCGTTGGACTGCTCTACATAAAGGCTAATAGATTGAACAACTTACCTTTCATTTAAAACAAGAGAAAACGAAAGGGGAGTGGGGTTGGGGAGGAGAAACAAGGACTCTTAAACAATTAAGTTTGCTTCAAAAACTCGGACATATCTGAGAGGAGAAGAAAGCAGTTACAGAAACTGACAAATTAAATGCAGTACTTGTTTGGAGCATAGCCCCATTCTCTTTTTTTCTACCCCTTCACAAGTTGAAAGCACTACAACTCAAAGGTTGCAAAAGAGTACTGAAGAAACAGTAAGACATGTTGAAGATCAGAGCACCATAACTTGGTTGTTTTGTGTTGTATGCAAATGCCTACACAATTATCAACAGTCCTTTCTGTATGTACCTCCCTTATTTCAGAGCACCACTCTCCAGTACTTATTGTTGATTGTACCCTACCAGACTTATTAGATAGACATTCATTACACCATCAAATTTGTCTCAATTTCTTTGGAAAATGAAAAAGATGTTGCATATGTACCCTTACAGTTAGAGGGCAATGTTGCACAAACGTCTCCCTTATCTTATGCGAGCAGAAAAATACAGCCTTGAAGGCTTTTATTCATTTCGTGTGTTTGGAAATCTTTGAAATTAGGTAGATTCTTGAAATTTAGGGGCCACAAAAGGTCCCATACTTTTTTGATTCCCTCCCCTCTGTTGAAGAATTTTATGGTTGGCAACTCTCTGAGAAGATTAAATGAACAAACCAGACATGGACCATAACTTTTTCCCCCCCCCCCCCTAGATTAAGAATTTAAGATACACATCACACATCATTACAAGCAATATGAAGGCCTGTCTGCCATAGACAAAACCCCAAAAGCTTTCTTGCCAGAGTTGACTTTACAAGAAAGGAGAATATTTACACAGGAAAGTAGCAGTCACAATTGCAGGTAATCTACTCAGAAGCCTACTAGGTGGACGAAATGTATGAAGAGCTTCTTGCATGTCAGATTCTGGGTTCTGATAAACACCGGCCTAGCTTATAACAATGGACATTGATCACTGGGTGAGTCTCTGCACCGCATTTTGCTCATTCAGGGTCTCGATCAGAAGGGGAGGAGCATATTGGGCTGTGCCATGGTGCTCCTCAGCATCTTGGCAAAACGAAAGAATAATGGTGTCGATTGACATCTCCACCACACCAAAGAACAAGGTGGCAACGACATAGCCGAGGCACCAACACGCCTGCAATAACGAATGTTATCTTGTCGTTAGATGATAGAGGTACAATCTAAAGTTTGGAGCCAAGCCATTTCTACACTACCAGTGCAAGCAGGAGCATGAGGATACAGCACAAATGCCGCTGCTTTTGAGCTAACTCAATATTGTGGTACCCATTGAACCACTAGGTTTATACACAAATTGCATCCAATACTCAGGAGCATTAGTAACAACCTTACATCGCACCCCCAAGAGTTCCATGACATGTAAACTCATAACTCAAGCGAAATTCACTCCATGATAAGGGCTCTACCTTGGGTCCATGACAAGGGTGCACCACAAATTATTTATGTCCATTTGCTAATCATTTTATTTGCTATTCTGAACTATTTATTTTTCTATATTTAATCAATAATTAGTTAAGAAAATTGATAAAAAGAATTTGATGGCAGGCTGGTATGTAGGATCAGTAAGAAGGAATTAGGATGCCTTGTCTATGGTTGTGGCAAATGCTTAATGGAACAGCTACATATTTTGCCACTTACAAATCGGCAATGATGCATTTCCTTTTCAAGATATTGAGACAGCATGACAAGCATTTAATCTTAAATCACTAAAACAAAAAATGCAAACATGATCACAAAGGATGAAAACTTTCCCCTCCGAATAATAACTTTGTGAGCGACAAAACGCTCCTGGGATATGCTGCTAGAAGGAAATATGGAAGCATACCAGAACCGGGAACAACGGAGAAGAAATCTTGTCATGGGCAGATTTGTATTTGTGATCATCCAGCATAAGGAAGCCAAATAAGGCACCTGACAAGCTCACACATAGTTTTCCAAGAGATAGAACAATATCTCCAACACCATTGACCTTCCCTATTTTTAGTATGTTGTTCATAATCAAATCTGTCGCAATAGCAGAAGATTTGAAGAAGCTTTTGCCTGTTATGGCAATCTGCAAATTAAAATAGGAAAATGTAAGAGAACATAAATCAGGAAAGGGTCCTTGGAACTGCATTATCTCAGATCTGCATCATACCCCAAAATACCTATGTTGAAAAGGATAACCAGCCACGGGTGCAGTGGTGATATTTCAAACTAGGCCAAAACCTATTGACTTCTCAGATTACTGGGGACTTTATCATAGGCGACATATCCGCATTCGACAGGTGTGCTTGTATCCAAGCAGCAGAGGGAGGTACACAAAAGAATGATCACTAGCAAGCATGCTATCAACAGCAATCCAATATACCGCTGAAAAGCTGCAGAACTATATTCAAGTAGGATGTTCTATGTTTATATTCTTTCAGAACATTTGCGGCGATATCCTGTACAAAAATAGTTACAGCAAACTATCTGGTTCATTTTCATGTGTGTATTTAAAGTCGGATATCTCAGTAAAGCAATGACTGGGAGACACTTGGCTTGGCAAATGAAAATGGACATACACCAATAGCTCAAGAGTCTCATCTGGAAAAGCAATGGTGAAATTCTGTAACATTGTCTTCATAAATTGCGACATTTTCCTTCTTTTTTTTTTTTTTTTTTAAAAATTTTCTCAAGGAGGGGAACAGGGAGCCTAGGAAGTCAGTAACACTATTAGAGCTTAAATTTTTCACCAAAACCAGAGACTTGCCTTCATTGTGAATAAGCAGAAGTCAAAATGGACGGTACAAAATTACTAAAGGATATGCTTCCTTTGCAAGTCAATTGGACAATTTGTCTAAAAGACAACAGCTAGGAAGACTAGTGTAGTATTCCCTCGAAGAAGATAAAAGCCCTCAAATTTCTGAAGAGAGGCTATATTCAGGACCTTTGTGATATTACTTGTCACACAATCCACAACGATTGAGAGCCTTGTAGTAATTTCTAAACTGATATATCTTATACATCAGTTTTCCTCTCTTGGAACTCTTCTCTAGTATTGTTTTTTGTGGGTCAGGGAGGGGAAGATTGATAATGGGTAAAGAGGGAGTACCAACTTACCAATATATACGCATCACGATTCACAGATCTGATGGTCCATTCAATACACTTCAGGCAACACTTGGAAGAATGATAGACTATCTTCACAAAGCAGTTTTCTGGGGTGATATATGAAACTTTAAGCTTGCGACGTATTGAGTCAAGTATAAACCGGGTTGATTCAACGAAAGTAAGAACCAATGAGCCCAGTGCAACAGATCCCAGGTTGTATCGCGCAAGCCTCTTCATCGATGCAAAAACTGGCAAAAATGGAATTTTTGGCTGCAAAATGCAATCTATAAAACTAAATCCAAGTCCAAGAAATACTGCAGTTAGGATTAAGTGCAGAAAATCACATAGATTGAAATGCATATAGTCAGAAGAAAAAACGAATGAGTTGCAGTCCAAGTATGCGATCAAAATTATGCTTTTCATGTCACCCAGATCAAACAGATGAGTTGTGCTAAGGAAGTTTGAAACTAGGGATGGAAATGAGCCATGCCGAACTTAAGCCCATGAGGCTCGAGGCTCATCTCCTCAATCAATCTGTGTCCTCAGCTCAGTCACAAGCTTGCTGAACCTCAAAATTTTGCCTCAAAGCTCAACATAGCATGCCTTTGCCCATGCCCTCCCCCCCCCCCCCCAAATGCTGTTACTATGATAATGAAACTATCAAAATCAAATTCAAATATTGAGAAGAAACAATTCTGTTAGTGGAATATTTTTGAACTTGAACTACTATAGCATATAAAGACAAAAAGTTTCAATAGATGGCCCAACAAAAACATCCTTTTGTAATTCAAGGGTAAGATTGCTACAACTGACCCCACCCCCATCACCGCTTAGATAGATGGGAGGCTAGGGTATGAATTTTGAAGAAGAAGATTAAGATGAACTCGAGTAGAGTATCTAAACTCCAATCAGAATTACCACCTTCTCACGACCATGACAAGAGATACACAGTTAGCAAGGATGGGGTAGAAGTGCGAGTAAGTGAAAATAATATAGCACAAGTGACGACAACAATGGAGCTTGAGGTTTGGATTTGTAACAGACAAAGGAGTGATAGATTGATGGTGTCCACCACCAGTAGAGTTTAGTCTTGAGATTGGATCACAGGAAGTCCATGATTATTCTTTCTCCCATTTTCAATTCACGCCAGCTCTTATGATCCTAACAAAACTGAGCAAAACTTTATAAGCAGTTTGTACCCTGAAGCTCGAGCTTTTCTCAAGTTGAGCTTTTGCTAGGCCAGTTTTGCAAGCCCTCATTAGTTGGTTGGGCTCATTTCCAACCTACCAAAGTCCCATTCCCACACAGTTGTAAACTGCAGGTGACATGTAACTCTGATTGCCAGTTAGATTGAATCAGTACAGCCAGCCAGATCAACGATCCAAGCTTATAAAGCAGGGGTAGACTCTCATCACATAGGCAGTGGTCTCTTCCAATGACACTTGAAAATGGAATAAGTAGGCTGCACAGAGCAAGCAAGATAAAAACAGAAAATCTTCCAGAAAAGTATGTTATTGATTCATGAGGTTTTGTAGCCATGCATTCACATGTTTGGATGAGCTAGAATGCGACAATTATTCAGTGCATACCACATACGCCCGTGAAAAGCATCAATGGCAACATTAACTCATTGATCACTTACCGACACATCACCACGAGCCCAGTAGTAAGAAGCAACAGAACCCGCAATAACAGTAGAAGAACTAGCCATGAAGAAACGTGTTGCCCAGTAACCACCAAACAAGTGAAAGAGGACGGCAAATCCAATGTGAGGAGTATAATGGACACTAAAACCACAACAGCGGTCACAGCTGACTCTTTTTGATCCAAGATCATAAGCACAACAATTGGAGTTGCAGTCATTTTGGCGAATCTCACCAGAGCTCAATAAGTGGAAAGCAGCAGACAACCAAAGCATGTAAAAGATGGCTAGGATAGCATATGGTATGATGGGAAATATCATAAGAGCTTGAACCTCTCCTATGACCTTGGCAGCAACCTGGAATAAGTTCAAGCAACAAATCATCAGGAGAAGCACAGCTACACGCACTTTCATAAATTTATTGCTTGTTTAGTCCCCAAATGTCAAGAATCAATTCAAGCCTTTCTTCTGCCATAGCTGCAAATAATAAGCCTGCTACACGCCTACTTAAAGAAGCATCAGAAATTACAGAACGTGACATTCAAATATAATTGACATTTTAATATTTCTAGGCCAAATAATAATTAATTTACCAACAGTAGAACATCAGTTCTTAAAGGTCCTGCTTATATAAAATATATTACTGAACCACATGAAAAAGTCAAAACTACTCATATTTCAAATGACTCATTTGTTTTGTGACAAGGATGTTAGAGCATTAATTTCATTCTTGTGAGCGGAATAGCTTTACTTTCGAAACATACAAATGCAAATCCACACAAGAAATATAGTTGCCACGTAATGCAGGGCCCAGGATATTCCATTTATTAAACATCTGATGAATTCCCTAGAACAAAAGCATAGCATATTGCACTCCTCCGATTATGTACATCAGCTATGTGTATATTTCTGCACACATGTATTTGTCATATCTGTTTTGCATGTTTACATGGCTTTTGGAGTGCGTACTCCCTAGGAAGTGTGGACACTTATACAGGACATAACACAGCACATATAATGGACACGTATTGATGAAAAAAGGTTTACTAAATTATTTGTATGCTAATAATTTGTTTAATGCTTTTATTCTTGGAGACGGTCATGGTTGGAAGAAAACATTAACAAATTGCTCATTTTGTGGATGCCCTGCCAATGTCAATAAAAAAACCGAATTTCTTTGTGCTATTCATGCATTCGGCATGAGTTTGAGAGTGTCCAAGGAATATCTGAGAGTGTTGATGTCCCATGCGAGTAAGACATGGGACAATGTCCGTGCTTCTTAGCATACTCCTTGGAATACAATACGAGAATTTTTTTCTCTCTCTCCTTTTTTTTAAGTAATGAAACCAGCTGAGTCAGAGCAAAAATCAGAGCACTCTAATCCCATGCGCCCTGCCAGGCATGTGTCTTACGTCTACCTCTCATCCCAGGTACTCCTCCATTTTTCCCTCCCCGTCCTTGCCTGAAGCAAGGCCCATACAGGCACATGTTGTAGGTAAGTATAATTTGTGTATTCTCTCAATTTCGCTGTAGTGGACATAAGAACACCCACGACCGGTAACGCTAAAGAGCAACATTTCGATTCAGAAAGTGCTTCTGAGCAGCATCTTAGTAGCTTCTTGGATGCTATACAGAGTAAAGACTAAAAAGAATGCACTAAAAATTACCATTATCATCCATACTTTGCCTATTATGCATCAGACATCTTCAAGTATTGTAGGCTTTCATATCTCTATTGTAGAACAGGAAAATCTCAAAGGAAACAAAATGTAGAAGAACCTTGTCCCTTGTAAGGACAAGATAGCTTTCCAAAACATCCCAAGTGTTTTTGCATGCAAGGGATCGATTGTCTGGAACTTTCAGAAATGAAATATCTAAAACTAGATCCAAAGCAAACAAGAAACATAAGGGTGCTACGCAGCATATTAAATAACAGGTATTGTCTGTACTTGCCTTTAGAACTGATGTTGCCAGAAGGATGCGCCTGACGATTGCAATTGATGCAAGGATAGAAAAGCCCGCAACAACAGTCATCAGTATAGTGGTAGCACGAAGATGATTTAACTCCTGCAACAGACAAGAGCCGGCAGTCACCAGCAGAGGATCATAGTCTAGAAGGGTGCACGCAAGGAGCAGCCAAATATAAGATTAGGTTGCCTCTGGCTTCCCCACCAAGTTCATGGTACTAAGGCATCTAATGGAACCAAGATAGGCATCTAATGGTACCAGTAAGCTTTTCAGAAAGGTACATCATTGAATCAAATAATGGTCAATTCTACAGCAAGATGGAGGATCACAATCAATAAATTTGAAAGCTTGAACAATTATGCAAAGCAAGTTATAGGCATCATCTTCAATACCCTCAGAATGAATATACATCAAGATAGCTCAGCCAGTTTTCTAATCCTCTTCTCCAACTCAATCAAAGACCAAAGATTGCAGTGTCACTTCTCAGTCTGCAACTCATCCACCTACTGTTCCTGAGAAATGTCTGCTTCCTTAGTCAACCTCTATTAGTCCAAGTGTCCAACACTCCAACTACTCAGCTGCATGTATCTTTCATGTTGTGGCATCCCACCTCAGCTAGTCTACTGTTATCCCAAAGCCCCCCCCCCCCCCAAAAAAAAGACCTCCAATCCCCTGCCCAAAGAAATAGGAGGGACGTGGAGCCTCTTTATTATTTTCTTTCAGCTTTTATCAAACTGCTGTAATGAAAACATGTCTTCATTGCAAATTTTCACATTTACTTTTTAAGGCTGCTACTGGTAATTTGGTAAACTTGAAGTGATCATGATAGACACAAACCCCCCCCCCCCAAAAAAAAAAATCCTGATCTCACCACCATAAAGTAGAAAGCCCTAGGTCAAAAAGACAGATGCAGACATTCAAAAGCACAACCTGACCTATGCACTACATCTGTTATTTTGTTTGATTCACATCCAGCTTTCTAGCTTGCATTAGGTATCAGTTACCCTTGTACACGCTTTCCACGAAGTTCTTTCATTGATAGAATGGTTTCCACCATATGTAAAACCCGGTAGCTGTCAAGCTTACCCTTCCATAGACATGAATGTATGGATCATGCTCACCAACAATTGGAGTTACAGCATCATTCCCAATCCATCCAGCTGAAAATGGCAAAAAATAAAATAGAAAGTCTTGTGTGAGGCCATCTCACACAAATCATATTATGAGACGTATGTTTTTATGACGACTATTAATAATTAATTGGGGATGACTAATAGCTCATTTAGAAGCGACTATTATGACCGTCAGTCCTAAATAAACTATTAGTCACCCCTAAATTTAAAATTTACTCTAAAACATATTATTAGTCACCATAAAACCTCAAAAAAGTCACTCAGGAAAGAGTCCGTCTCACAAGAGCCCTTGTGTGAGATGGTCTCACCCAAGAATTTGTGAAAATAAAATTACTATGAATTATATGTAATAACCAATGACGGTTCTTTTGTCAAAAAATTTAGAAAAAACTAATGACAATTGCAGTGAATGAAATTTACAATGTATATAATAATCAACTAAAAAGTCAGTGTCCAAATATATAGCATGAGTAGTTGCAATTTCAACTCCTTGTCCCAGAGACTTCTAATGAAAAAACATTTTGATAACAGTGACTTGAACTTTAGATGCGCATAAAAACGGAAAAATAATAGAGAGGATACCACAGACCTTTTAGATAAAAGGACATTGTCACTGATATAATAAGAATGTTGAAAAGTGCAACTGTTATCCATGGCATTCCACACACGAAGTGCCGAATAAGCAGTAACCAAGTCACTGACAAAAATAGTGGCAGGATTCCTCCACAAACAATCAGTACTGGCCATGCTTTTCCAATATCTGCCATGTACCTCTGCAAATAACACACATTACATCAAATAATTTGACATGAAAAGGCATAAACAATTGGATGCTATAAACGAAGGTCGATAAATGATATAAAATATACATTTCCATCATCCGATTAGTCATCACCACCTCTGTACTACAGCAGTCCGATCGGTAGGATCAAACTACTCTAGGGAACCATTGTATTTTTTTCTGGTGCATTTCATAATTTTAATGTCCAAGTATCACACTTCAGAATGTGACATCCAAGCATCCTAGAAATAAGCAACGATGCCCTTAGTGTGGAATGAAGTACTCAAGTACAGCAAACTCTAACTTATAATGTCAATAGGATGGTCTCTCATATCTCAGCCACCACACTAAGATGATTGCATTTTGCAAGTTCCAACCCAAAGGAGGTGAGTCCTACACCATCACAATAGATTAAGCATGCACAATAAATGCAATGAAAATAGCTTCACTACCTTCAAGACAGCAGAAGGAGAGTTTATTTCGTTATGGATTGCTTTGTCTATTTCAAGGCCCTCATTGATTTTTACTCCACCCATCTGCTGCCAATGCCGCAAAGACGTATTCGATGGACGAGCTATAAACTGGCAGCTCCAAAAAACTGAGGGCAAGAGAGGGTAAGGATTAAAAGAAGTATTCCCACATATGTACAAGATCACTAATTGGTTGAACAAGAGTGCTTAACTAAAAAAAATTTCAAAAGTGACCAGAATCAGCCTATATTCACAATTTACATAGTTATATACTTACCATTGACACTTGGGTATACCACAGGGTAACAAGGACCTTGGAGCTGAAGAGAGGTGTTTCTCATCTCTGGGGTAAGGAACTCAAAGTAGTCATAATTCCCATCTATCCAATCATCTTCAGTAAGCTGTATATCTCCTTCTGGATAATCACAAACCCAGCTAAGGGAATCCTCGGCTGGGATAGGGCAGTCCAGTAAGCAAATGGTCCTTGCATCGGCTAGCTTGAACTCACCGTTCTTCAGTCCACTTTCATATACCTGGTTAGGATTTACCCAATACCTAAGGTCCAGTTGACGAAGATTTGGATTTGCATGCTTGTCCCCGCATATGTTGCCCTTGTAATCCAACCCATAAGTTAACCTGCAAAAGCAATGGCAGAGCTACTTAGAACAACTGAACGCAGGAAACAGGTGAAAGTTGCAGAGAAAACTTCTCAGAAGGCAACTAGTTTCAAGGCCAGAAAACTGATATCTATTTTTTAAATCACCCAGTACACAGCCTTTTCTTTTAATTATGGTAAAAGAGTAGTGGAATATCAAAACAGGCTGATAGCTCTGCTGAAAAAGCTCCCTTTTGATTTTTATTATCCTTATTTGATCAGTCTTTGCCATACTATTCCCTCTCCATGGTCAATCAATAACATTTTGACAATAATCCATTATAACAACCCCTTCATTCCACTCCAGATGTTTCACTGTGAAGCCATGTTTAACAAAAAAGCCTTGGGTGAATGGCCACATGAGAACATCCTAGGATGTTACTGCTGAAGACAAGCAAACATTTAAAGTGGTCCTCAAATAGAAATTGAGAAAATTGACCTACAATGCACAGAGCAACACATTTGCGAACTTGATTTTTTCAAAGGGTTTCAATTCTTTCAAATCAATTTTCAGAAGTTTTTAGCGATCTCCGACAAACAACCCATGTGCTTGTTGCCTACTTGGATATTCCCACCTACCTCTAGACCTCCCCCAAACCCTGCCTCGCACGACATTCACATAGGTTATCGTCCTTGATGTTTTTTAGGTAATTGGTGAGAAATTACCATTAAACCAAACAATATATAACACCATTCTGAGGGCATACCCTCAGTTAACAACCATCACAAGATGCTATAATCTATCCGCCCAACTCTAAACACTATTTCCTATTTACTACATGAACTTTCAAAGAACGATTAATATCAACAACTATTTGCTCAACTGCAGTAGAGTTTTGTCTAAAAACTTTAGACTTCCTCTCCTTATAGACATTGTAAGCAATAGCTGCTATCAAAGGGATAATGATTCCCTGCTAAGCTCTGGAGAGTTTCCCATGTATCAGCCAATTGTTCCAAGCTTGCCTTCAATCAGAATACTTCCAAACACTGTCAAGCTACTTAGACCATGCTGAGAAAAGCTACACCTGAAGAATAAGTGGTCAATACTCTCCTGCCTCTACAGAAGGTACATTGCACATCAATGCCATGCATCCATTTCAGAATCATGTACCTGGTTAACAGTTTCTTCTTCATAATAAGCCATTAGCAAAAAGCATATTAGGTATCAGTAAATTGTACCAAACCAATTTCCACAAGGACACTTCTTCCCTTTGAATCTGCAAAGCTTTGTAAGCAGCTGAAATAGAAAACTTCCCATTTCGGAATCCAGCTGATTAGTACCCCACACAGTTCACTTGCTCTTATGCTCCTTTGCTTCAAAACCTTCCTCAGGTGCCAGATAACAGAATAACTACCATAGTAACTCCACAAATCTTCACCTTCCAAACAGCTGCCATGAAGAAGCCTCACCCATAAACAATCAGCTTTTTCACTAAGATACTATAACAATTTTCTAAGAGCAGCCCCGTTCCAAAGGATGCAGTGTCTGACACCTAAATCTCCGTCCAATATACATTGTCAAAAGTTCAATTTTTAAGTATATAACTCTACATGTTGAAAAGCCATTTTCAACTCTAATCTATGGATTAACTGCATCTTATACATATTGGCATATAGGCCCAAATTGGATGATAAATATGGGAAAGCAAAAGAAAAAAAATTGTGATAATATTTGCAGGTAAGATGAGCCACAAAATTGTACGAAGCAAAGTCACCCCAGGAACATAAGAACTCATTTGTTTTCTGGGATGTATTCTCCCAATCATTGTTGGACAACAGACTCTACAGAGTTCCAGAGCAAACAATCCCCAATCTTGGTTTTTCTCCTTTGCCCTCACCCCTCTTTCTTTCCTAATCACTATTTAGAGGTGCTATTGGAACTGCATTGAAACGTGTCAAATGTTACAAGGGACAAAGATAAAAAGTAAAAACTACAACCATAAATCACAAACTTCTCACTGAAGGACATAACTGTCATGCAATCAGCTGTCATCACAGCCAGTTGCAATTGTATTAACATAGCTTTCCAAGAAGTCAATAAGAATATCAAAAGAATGTTTTGACTTAAGGCAATGATCGCATAATGGCTCTACAGCATGCTCTTTCCTTCATGGGCGGATTTATGCATAGGGAAGGGGTATCCATGGACACCCCTAGCCCAAAAAATTCCTAATGAGCTATTTTAAAGATAGTCATATTGGTATATATGGACACACCTAAAATCAATCTAAAAAGTTATGGACACTCTTTAAACATACCTAACCCACATACTTGCATTTTTAATTTTTTTAAATACCAAAAGTACAACTATAAAGTTAAAATTTGATAAAAATAAATTAAATTAAATTAAATGCACCCAAATTCAAATCTCTTTTCCCCCCTCTCTCTCTCCCTCCCGCTCCCTCTCTTGTGTGGATTTTGGTCTTTTAATTTAATCTAATACTAATCTCTTTAAATTTTTTTTATCGTTATTATTGATTTTTTTTTTTTTTTGGTCTGTTTAGTTGCAATGTATTCCTAGTGCAAAATTTTCTTCAACTTGTCACTAATCATTAATTTAAACTTGATGTTATTTCTTTTTTTCCCTTCTTGGTGTGATTAGATTGTGGAGATTGCTTATTTGTAGTTTTATTTCATATTTGACGTGTTCACTTGATGGCTTTTTTTTGGTTAGTTTTATTACTTGGTCCAGATGATTTGTGCTCTGTAACCAACAGTTTAAGTAAATGGTAGCTAGTTGTAACATTATGCGATTTCAGCACAATTTATGTATCAACTTCAAAATATGAAAAATTGTAGAGGAGAAATGTAGTAGTAGACCTATCATAGTATTTTTTTTATTTTTATTTTTTTTAAGAGTAAGAAAGTGGACATTGACGCGGGATATTAGCCATCGCATTAAAGTGGGTGGCAAAAATGGAAGTATACTTCAGGTGTACTGTGCGATAAGAGAATGCCAGTATGGCTAAAAGGTAAAATTTATCGTATATTAGTTAGACCTGCTGTGTTACATGGATCGGAGTGTTGGCCTATAAAGAAGACTCAGGTTCAAAGGCTAATGGTAGCAGAGACGAGGATGGTTAGATGGATGTGTGATTTTACGAGAATGGATAGAATTAGTAATGGAGTGATCAGAGACTTAGTTAAAGTGGCCCCCATCGAAGATAAGATGAGAGAAATAAGACTCAGATGGTTTGGCCATATGAAGAGAAGGAGTGCGAACGCTCAAGTGAGGAGATATGAAGGGATTAACACCCTAAGAGGTAAAAAAGGGAGGGGTCGACCAAATAAGAGTTTGGACGAGGTTATTAGAGAGGACTTGAGAGTGGTAGGGTTAACGGAGGACTTAGCTCAGGATAAAAGACTATAGCGGGATAGGATTAAGATCTTAGATCGCAGAGAGGTAGCCTCGTAGTTGGTCTCTCGGGGGCAGTAGTATGAGTCTGGCTGTGGCTTCTTTGTATGTTAGATTTGCATGCAGGTAGTTCTTGCGTCTGGGAAGAGACTCTATTTGCCTACTTCTGGGTGTTAAGGTACAATTTCTCCCTCTACTTTATTGCACTTTTGGTCACTTAATTACTGTCGCCTGATTTTTTTCGTGTTTCTTAATTCATTACCCGTTACTCATCCTTAACTTTCACCTTAAAATGTTTTCCCGAAACCTTTCTTTTATAAATTGTTTTCACAAATTCTGGTTTTTGTGAGTCTCTTGGAATCAGCCTCTCTATGGGCAGATCTGCTGGTAAAGGTAAGGTTGCCTACATCTGGATCTCCCCAAACCCCGTGAAAGCGGAACCCACACTGGGAGGAGTTGTTGTTGTTGTAGTAAGAAAGTGGAGTATATGATTATTGCTTATCAACTTCTATTAGTGTAGAAATACGAAACAAAACATTTGGTTAAAAAATTTAAAAAAAAGAAACGAAGCGCTTTTACAAAATAGTCTGCCATAGTATGTATCATATGATTTTTTATTTTGTTTTTTGTTTTTTAGGTAGTGTATATTAGTAATGACGTTAATAGATCGACCACCCTGTTTCAGATGTCTAGATCCATCATTGTTTCCTTCCACCTTAATTTGCCCCTACAATTGTGAAACCAGGACAAATCAGCTTCGAGAGCATGGTGAAACACAACTCTTGACATCATATTGCACTTATGTAGTAAACAGTTGGCCCAGTCACTGTAAAAGGAAGTTGTTGGACATGGAACATATTTCTCTCTCTGACTAATCTCCATTCAGGCTCTTCCTCAAAAGCATGTGTCTGAAGGGTATATTGCTAGGCATGTACATATATAGACTCCAATCCACTTCTTTATGTAAGGAAGTGACTTCCAAGTAGTCTCTTCCAAAGATACGCATTTCTTCCATATAACTTCTCCGAAAAGATAGAGTCCGTCTAACCATGCTTTGTGTCCATGTTTGCTAGTATATTTGAAAGCGTCCCAATACTGCCTTCCAAACTTTGGAAACACGATCCTATCCTGATTCCCACTCTCCTTAATACAAATCTTCCACAATGCCACAGCACCTGCAGAAGCTACTGAAGCAACGCAGCTGCTAGCAAGTCTAAATTTTGACTTTACAGTTGAAATCAAGCAAAGACACAAACTTTACAACTGTTCTGCACTTTCAAATGTCTCCAGAAGCAGAGGGGCATAACCAAATTCTAAGAATCCAAAATAGCTTTGCCTACAGATGCCCCGCCATTTTCCACATTGCCGAGTCGCATAAATCAAAAGGAAGTAGCTGTCAAAATACTACACCAATGGTTTCAACCTGCAACCTTATATATATTCCTCCCCCTTTTTTTAATGGGTTCCAACCAAAGCTGGTAAATTTGTCTTTAAGGAGGCATACTAAATTACTACTAATTCATAAATTCCCCTTTTTACCCTCTGTATCATCAGAATTGAGGATGCAATTGAAACAACTATTCAAATCTGAAGATTACCCAAAAACCAAAGCCAAGAAAAAGATAAAAAGAATTTAAAAATTAAAAATTAAAGAGATGCCCAATGCAAAAGTTCCAAATTTGCATACTATACAATTCTTTCCATACTCGAACAATGCAGACCAGACAAGATCATGTGAGCACAGGAGTAACACATCAATCTAATCCAAAAGAATATAAAATTAAAGAATTTACCACAAAGGGTTCACAGAAATGCAACAAAAACGAAATTAGAAGAAAAACATTTAAAAAAAAAAAAAGTGCCTACTGGGAAAATAAAAGGAAATGACAAGAGGGCATGCTTAATTTTGGGTTACCTAAGTGGGTTTCCTTTGTTGAAGCCAAAGCTAGAGTTTACAATCATGGCAACCCAGAAAGCAATGAAGATGATGAGGAACACCACATCCCTGCATTTCCTGTTGCCCTTTATAATCCCTCCCATTTGGCTGCCGTCGCTTGATGTGTAAACTCTCATCTAGAGGGAAAGAGAGAGAATGAACAGAGAGAGGGGAGAGTGACACTGACAGTGCTGAGCAGCAGAAGCAAAGACCCTGCAAACCAGCAAAAACCCAGTGCTCTTCCCCACAATGTGTTTGATATAATGATTGTCTGAAGTAATCCGGGTGAGAATGTGGGATATCTTAATACAGAATTTTGATTATTTTTTAGGGTGAGCTTAGTGCTAATTTTTGCTCCCTTGCCTTCTTTTCCGCGTTTTTCTTCTTTTTGTAATCATCTTTTTTCCGTCAGACACAGGATAAGAAAAGGGTTCATGCATGTTTCAAGACTAGAGCCAGCTTTGGTAGGCCATCTAGGCAGTTTAATGTGAAGAGCGGTTTTCAACTTTTTTATTTTCCCACCCCTTTTTTGTTTTTTAAAGGGTCTTGATCTAAGAGAAGAGGAGACTCGTGTTTTGCAACACTAATGCCTATATGTTGAGTCAGTTGTTACATTGTAACATTGAACAACTTATGGTACAGAAACTCTGTGTATGCTTGCGGCTCAAACCTAAATAGTCAACCTAAAGAACTAGTATATTTTATACTAAAATAGGGTAAAAGTGAATATGAATGCATATATTTGATAAACTTATATTAGAAAAAAATTATCATCCCAATTTAAAATATTAAACCTCACAACATCAAACATCATGAAATAAACTTCTTGTTTACTAAAAAGTATATTAAGAGTTTTCTTGCAAAAGAGTATTCTATCGTTCATCAAAAACTATCTATTCTACACTAAAATTTTTATGTGTGAACTAAACTTGGGTTAATAAAATGTGCTAAAAAACTAAGTAAAATATTGCACAAAAAATTAATAAAGCAAAATTCTATGAAAAAGTTCAAGATAAAATAGTGAAATATATAGTACTTCTAAAAACAAGATGAAAAAACTTTAGCAAGAGGATTTGACCTTTTGATCTATGCAATGTCAAACAATTTCTCTGCCAGCAAAATGAGACACACATTTTGCTAAGAATTGCCGTGAGAATTATATACAGCATATGTTTTGCAGTACTAATCAAGACACGCTTAACTCAACGAGTGATCAATGTGGTGTGCACCATACTTTTTGCCTAAATATGTATGATATAATTTACGGTGTTGTGTGTACTATAAAAAAGAACAAGTAAATAAGTAAGTTGGTTTTATAAGGTGTCAAAGATTAAATAATGTGAAATGATACCATTTATTTATAATATTTTTAAAAGCCTCTAAAGGGTTTCAAATTTCTCTCATGCTAAACCCAAAAAAAAAAAAACAAAAAATTCCTTGCTTTGGTTGTTGTTCTTCTAGATTGTGATGATTGGACGCAATATTTAAAATTCAGAAACAAATAGAGAGTCACCTTCTAATCGTAAAACTAACGCCAAATGCATCTCACTAGCATACTTATTGCCTATTAGACATCCAAAAATGCGAACCCGGCATCACTTTATCCCAATTTATTCATCTAAAAGTTAACACAATTTGTACAATGCACTTACTAATCTCCTCTAGGTAGTCACTTAATTAGGTCTCATGATCACTGAGCTTATGAACTCTAGTATGATTTTTTTTTTTTTTTTTTTGGGTATTGAAATATCTCCTTATTTATAAGGGTAAATTTACTTACTTCTTGATTTTCATAGTTGCATGAAAATCATATTAACATTGGCTGTCGTTGAGTAACCGATGATGGAAGCTAGCCACAAATGACTCAATGACGCAAACATTTTCCAATGAACCAAAAGTAATGAGTAGACCTGGTAAATGGTCATTCAATTCGGGTATGGGTCAAATTAAGTTTTGCTCGGCTCATGTTTCTGATTAAGTGACATTTCGGGTCTGTTTGGTATAATTCGGGTGAACTTTGGTTTGGGTCCAATTCGGGTCAACCGATTTTTGATCGAATATATTTGTCATGCAATATATAAACAACTTTGTGAAAAATTTTCAGGTCAGGTATGGCTCGGTTCGGGTCAATTCAAGTTTCAAGTCCACTTTTAAGTGAGCCTATTTCAGATGTCAGATTGGATATATGTTCGGATTATTAGTTCAAGTTTCAGATCTCAGATCAGTTTTATTAGGTCTATTAATGAGCATCTATTTGTTCTCGATCACTGATGAAAATGGTAGATGAGATGGGATTCAGGCCATCTTGGCTATTTTAACCAAACAACCAGAGGACAAATTCTTGAGGGGGCACAGTTTGGAAGATAGAGGGCAGCCAATGGGTACTTTTTCGGCGCAGGATCCAGGTGGAACGTACCACTTTTCTCCAACCCAAAAATTTTGAAAAAAAATTTAAAAAATATTTTTTAATTAAAATTTTTTTGATTTGACTTATCTAATTAAATATTGTATATGAGCTAAAAAATTTATCCAATATTTTTCAAAAAATATGATATTTTTAGTTGGCTAATTAAATTCAAATCTTCCATATAACTGCCCACACATCCCATTGTTCATTGTTGCCTAATTGATTTTGCTTTGTAGAAATTTGCCCAATTGAAAATGTACGTAAATGAATGAAGGTGCTGAACCAGTGAACCATGACTAATTAACTTATGTCTTGTTCGGCAAAACTAATTATTTAGATAGCGAATAGTAATTTAAGTATTTTATAGCAATTCTCATTTAGCTGCTAGTAAATAATTAATTAGATAAACAGTTGAACCAATTTGGTAAATTTAGTTATTGTATTAGTTGATTAATATAAATTGACATAAAAGAATACAAATAATTTCCAAAAATAAAATTTTCAAAGGATATTTTCTGACCAAAAATATAAAATACTACTTTTAAATGCCAAAAGCTAATATTACTAGCTTTTCAGAAACATTGCTTAAAACGCTGAATGATACCTAAAACGCTAGTCCAAAAGTTACGTTACCAAACACTAAAATCTGACTAATTAGTGTATTAATTTGATCAAAACGCTAATCGCTACTCAACACGTTATTGTCGAACACAACCTTAGTCTCCAGGCATCATCATACTCATACGCCGATGTAAAACGCCTCTCAGTGGCCTTATTTGTGAATCTGACATGATAGTGCCGGATGGTGGATAATCACCATCAATGCCATAAGCAAGCTCAAGGATTAGTTAAAACACAGGAAATTTCCTCCAAGTCCACAAAAAAGAGTGATGAATTCCACAAAGAAATACATTCCTCCTCAATCCTCCAACAATATCTGAAAAACTCAGCACTACCGAATAGCTGTATCTATCCCGATTTCTGAATATGTCAACGAGATCAATCCAGGGCACTAGTCAATGGCCCCTCATGTAGCTGCTACGTCCTGCACCCTCTCATGCCATCTGGGATCAATCTCCCCGTAAAGAAGCTGCCATGGCCATTGCCATTGCCATTGCCATTGCAATTGCAATTTTACCGCATAACACCACAATTTCACATGGCAACATCTGGGTCCAACTTTTTCTGAATAGCAGCTGCTGCCTACAGTTACACAAACTATCAGAAAAGGAACTGCAAAGGGAAGTAGGAGTACTGAATATATCAATTCGCTTTTATCGGTAGCCACCTCAAAGTTTCCAATTTTATACATATATGCCATCTCCTCCTTGAGCCGAGCTTGTTCTTTCATTGCTTCCGCCTAAGATTACAAACGAACAAAATAACAGGTAAGCAAGCAAAATTTGCTAGTACCATAGATGGCATGTTGCACAGAAGAGACTAACCATGCCACCCTTCATAGCTTGCTTCAGTGCCTCCACCTCTTGCTCCTTTTGTTTCTCACGTGCCTGCAGCATCTCTTGCCTGTAAAAAGGAAACAGACCATTAAACAACGCCGCTCATGGATCACACATGGAAATCCTTCTTGCGACAAGAACATATGACGAATGGTAAGAATGATGAAAACAAAAAAGCAGCGACCTAGCGCCAGGACTATCAAAACACAGCATATTTTGGGCGATTGAACACACTGAATAAAGTTTCAAATGGATAGGTTGGTTGGGAAAAAGAAAAAAGCCCAGACAAGGACACAACCCTCATCAATGTTCAACAATAATAAAGAAATCACTCTAATCTTTTCCTAATGGCCTAGCACCCACGCTAAACAGTAATAACATTTTTCAGAAGATGAGCTATCCAGAAAGTATACCGTCGCTGTTCTTCATCATTGAAAACAACGCGCTCTGTTCCTACAACCTTTTTGAAGCCCTTTTTCATCTCCTTTTCCATTTTCCGTCTGTGATAAGCATCAAGGTCATAGTACCTGCAAAACAATCAAGGAAAGGTGTATGGAAATTATTTTTTCGCCTTTGGACAATAAGGGACTAAAAATGAGGTCCGGCCAACTATGCTCTTCTTTTCTTCTGTAGTAGTAGAGAGCCAGCACCCTTTAATCTAAGGTCCAACAGTGACCTCAGTGAAATTCCATTATACAACGCCCCCCCCCCCCAAAAAAAAAAAAAAAAAACAAAAAAAAAATAGTCATTGGTTTGGTGTGGCTTGCTTCCATTACTTACTCCAACATGCATTCACCTCCAGATCCCCATCAGCAAGGCACAGCACCAAATACCACTGAATCTTATTTCAGATCTCAGGAATGGTTTCAAAAACCTTAGATCTACCAACTGTAGCACCATTTTGAATTTAATTGATAATCAACCGATTGGAGAACCAAACTGTTAAAATCTTTCCAACTTTCAGTGGTTGGGGGAGAAAGGAGGACAGGGCTGCAAAGATTGCTTATATCCAATAAAGAATTTGTTAACAAAGAGGTCAATGATATACTTTTCCTCTTAGTGAATCATTCATCAAATGCACTTCAGAATACTCACTTCTTGGATGGAAAGGTTGCTGTGTTGTAGTCCTCCATATATCTGTCAAAGCATAAGCAGTTAGTTTTATGCTTCCTAGCAAATGAATTGGTTAAGACAACTTATATCCAACTTACTCTTTGAACATTTTCTTCTCTTCCCAGTTAGGTAAACTTTCGAGGTTCACCTAAGAAATACAAAATCTTACAGTAAGCTTTAATTTTCCATTCTCAACACACCCCCCCCCCCCCCCAAAAAAAAAAAAACAAAAACAGAGAGAGAGGCGGGGGGCAGGGGACCTGGATAACCTTAAAGAAACATGAATAGCCCACAGCACAAACAGGCTACACTCAAGAACAAGTAGTTTCAATGTACACAAAGACACTAAAACTACAGCATCAGATAGAAATCATCTCAAAAGCTAGGGACAAATAGTTGACTTTGAATATATGCACATTAATGTCAATCAGGTTCCTTTTCCCAATTCTCCAAATGCCTGACACAGTTTAAGTTGCAAACAAGCAGAATACTTCATTGAAGCATGTTTTGGTAAATTTTCCACAAAGGCACAATTAAACACAGATGGAAGAAGAGTTGTATTTTTGGAACTAGGAACTGGATCACAGCAAAACTAGGATAAACAGGCATAAACAGTAAACCCCTGAGAACAAACACGAGCCACATGTGCCATCATCATCAGCATACAACTACACACATTAACCAACCAACACGAACAGGACAAGAGTTGCAAAAAATCAAATGCAAGTAAACTGAAACATTTGCTAACTCTCAGAAGGGGGGAAATGGAAATACATTCACAGACAGCCTAGATTCAATAGAAAAACTGGGCAAACTTGACCTTTACTAATGTAAAGAAAAGAAATTAATGATAAGTAACACTAATGAAGACAACAAAAGTTACATGTGATAACTGGTAACAATAGAGGGCGGGGGGTTGTTGCATGCCTCCCTGCCTATGTTATCACTCATTCAAGGTGAAATACGCAGATACCTGCTTAACTTCAGCCAGCCATGCTGTGAACTCTGGTCGCTTATTCCTACAAGTAGCAGACAAGTGAATAACTGAATAAGTAAAACAATCTGCAACCCAACAATACCAAACCCAAAGTCCTGCTTAGGGAAGGGTGCTTTTTTTTTGGGGGGGGGGTGTTTCCAGATATATGCACAAACTCTTTCCATTTAACCCCAGCATAAACTGCAAATAGAGAAGTTACTAGAGAAGTCTTGATATAACACTGTCAAGAGGGAGATTCCCAACCCAAGAGGCATTGAATAGTACATGCCGTCAAAGAGATACGAATCCTTGTATATTCTAATTATGCCCTAACCGGTGCTGTTAGGAATTCAAATAGTGGAGTGTGCCACAGGCACATAACTAGCACCAGCACAAGCCACCCAGGCATACAGAACCACCAACAATCCAAGAACCTTAAAAGAAATAATAAAATAAACTGAGCTAACTAACTGAACCCAAAAGAAAGTGACGAGGTAAGAACAATACAGCTAGGTGAGGAGAGCCTTAACAGGAATGGAAGATGTTGGAGGCAAGAAAATTACAGCACAGGAAGCCAACAAAGGTGAACCTGCAGAAGTTGACCAGATTCTCCAGCAGGCCAGCCTCCACCAAACACAACCTACATATCCATATCAGAAAAACTACAGTCTACAGCAAAAGGATAGCTCTATGTGCATAGTAGATACACGACGATCACTCGAGCCAATCTGGAATAGTGATTCGGTGAAAAGAGTAACTCCGCTTCAAAAAACAGTTACTGTGAAGCAATATGACTAGTAAAAGCCATTGCAGCAGACCCCCCCCCCCCCCCCCCCCCAAAAAAAGACACAAAAAAGGGTGGAAAAGAAATAGAACTTTCAAGAGGGAAAAAAGTAATGATCTAGCACCCAATCCTGCCTGGAAGCAGAACAGATGGCTGAGCTATTAGAAGATAGAAATCAAGGCCGTTGCCCTGAGGTTTCCCAAAGACTGAAACCAGTAGCTATTACCGCTTCCTTTTTATTTATTTTTTTGATGAGTAATCGAAAGGTTGTATTAAAGACACCAAAGGGGATGTCACGCATATACAAAAAGGCAATCCCAAAATAACATGAAGCCTTCAAGCTCTCTACAACGATCATATCAACAAAATCCAAAAAAGCCAACTTCGTACCATGAACGAGAACTTGACTCCAACAATACAATGTTCTCAAGAAATAAACTTTGAAATCTTGAAAAGACATAGCCCTGCCCTCAAAGCTGACAATTCCAATCCTTCCAAATGCACCACCAAAATAGCCAACGACAATAGCTTCCAATCTCCTAGGACCCAGCTCTTCTTTAACTTTCTTCTCCATGCCACCAAAACATCTCTTATAGTTTGAGGTTGCACCCAACTAATCCCCATTAACAATAATGACAAATGCCATAATGCGGAGACCCACTCACAATGGATAAAAAAGTGGTCTAGACTCTTCCTCCCCAAAACAGATCGAATATCTACCAGCCAACTTAAAGTTTACCCCTTTAAGCATGCCCTCTGTCGGAATCTTTCCTTCGGTGGCCACCAAAGCACAAAAGCATGCTTTGGTGGGAGCTTTAAACTTCCAAATTCCTTGAGGTGGAAAATTAAGTTGTGTCAACCCTTAACACATCTCTTTGCAATGTATTGCCCGCTTGAGTCATGGGGCCAAAGAATCTCATTGTCACCCTCAAAGGCAACCTTCATGTTAGCAAACAAAGCAAAAAAGACTCATTCGTGCTTCTAAAAAACGTTATGTTACAGTGGTTTTTTATCCTCATTCCAAAAAATCATTTTGCGCACAGTTGCCTCCTTCAATCACACCATACTAAAAAGATCTGAAAACAGGAACCTGAGAGGTTAATCTCTAGAACACACATCATGGCAAAATAAGACCCTCGACGAATGAAATACATTGAGTTCTAAAGTAAGTTTGCATCACCAGAAAATCATTAGAATCACCAAAGAACCATTAGCATCAGACAATCGAGAAAGAGACAAACCAATACCCCCTAAGCTCACCTAGAATGGTGTGAGGCTGTCAAATGTACGCAACCACACCCCCAAATTACGAGGTGTTTTAGTTGGACCCATAAATTAAAAAGGCAGGGAGGGAACTGTGTTTAAAAAGCATGCCCAAGCTCACAAGCCCGAAGTCCAACCAGTTGCGCATTGCAAGGGGTCAAGCTCAACTCATTCTTTAAGCACCCAGAAGCCCTCGCTTTTCTGCGCTTCAAAGCGAGGCTCAAAACAACCCAAGCTTGCGCTTTATGGAATAATATCATGGGAGAGAAAGAAAAGGAAATACACCCTGGAAAACACAAATATCTTTCGGTTGACACTTGCCTTTGTTATATTATAAATTTCAGTTAGAAACCCTTATCTAATTGCATGCAATTACTTTGAGTATAAACTAAATTAAAGAATCCTAATTTAAACACCCTAATTTTTGGACGGAGGGTTGACTGTAGTTGAAAGCTAGTACAGTATTCTAATAAAGATAGAGTTGAACAATCTTTTCGAACGGTCGCTCTACGCCAGCCTCTTCCTCTCTTCAGATGGGAAATATGGTGCTGCTAACTGCAATAATATGGAAGGAAGAATTAAAGACTATACTTTCCTTCCATCCTAATATATTGTCAAATATTGTTTTCTTCCTTTTTTCTCTCTTTCTTAAAATGCCTTCGAAATTGATGAACCCAATATAAGATACTAAAATATGATCCGTTGTGATGCTTAATCACTTTTTAATGCTATCATCTAACTTATTTATCAAAATTATGGTTTGAAATGATTTTCCTGCATTTTTGAGTGAAGTGTGCCCCGTGTCTGCAAAGCCTGCCCCTTCGCCTCAAGGTCCGCGCCCAGGCCCATGACCATGACCCTTTGCGCTTTGTACACCTCGAGCTTTTTTGATCTAAGGGGAAAAACAAGGATTTTTGAACAAAATGAAGAAACAAGACCAAGAGTTAAAAAATTTGTGATAACTAATACCCCAAAATCCCCACATAGATTGTTTATGCGCCAATCAAGGAAGCAGAGAGACAAGGCATGAGAAATCAAGGATCTCTATGCTAACTATATGAATTCGCAAAGCCACAAAACAGAGTAGAAGAATAGACAACATGGTATGATGGTAGGAGCCCTAGCAACACCATCCCAATCTATTCATCACATCAGATTAAAGTTTAAATTTCTTGTACTATAAGTCGAACTTTAACCTTTGTCAACAACATACAGGTCACACTTGGTTCCAAAACAATAATCAATTTATCTGTTACTTCAGTAGAAATAATACCTAGTTCTTCATCAGAAGGGTGGAAAAGCAGGTGTTGCCGCATGACCAAAAGAACCACCCTATAAAAATGAGGTGGGGGAAAAAAAACAGAGAGGACATCTCCATCGATTTATCTTTACGTACATCAGTAACTAACTGGAACAGATGTTTAGCCAATGATTATCCAATGATATCCATCTTGCACAAGAAAATAGAACTATGATGGAAAACACAGTCCCATGTAGATTTCCATGACTTATGGAAGTTCCTTCATTTTCCCCACTGAACCAACTTGACCATATAAAACTAGTTTCACCAAGAGCTCGTAGTAAAAAAAGAAATACCTATCAAATACACCATAGACTATACTTTCCTTGAACTTGTCCATGAAGGACCTCAGAACAGAAAACCACGAATCCCACTGATAATGATCAAGACACACAACAGAAGAAGGGCCGTTACTATCCCTCAAAAGGCTACAGCCAATTCAGTTAGACCCAAAGGGAACTATTTTCACCCCCACAAGAAAGAAACGTGTAAGACTTTGTCTTCCCCAGCATAAGCTTCCCTCCACATAACGCTGGAACAACAAATAGCCTCATTTATCAGCTTCAACCTGATATTTCAACCCTCACATGAATTCATATCCCTGTGTACACTCTACAGAAACTCCCAAATCTCCCTATCTCACTAAGGAACCCTAATCTTTATATACCAGAATTTCTCAAATATCAGCCACTCCCTTTTCTACAATCCCCCTTACAAGTCATTGCAAAACTACAAATGCAATACATATTCATATACCAAAGCTTCCAGAATCTCCAAAATAACACAGCTCCAATTGTCAAATCCCATATTTCAGCAACATTGCTTCCTAACTCGCAAAACATGGAGTGCAGCCGTTTTAGTTAAACGTAACCCGTAATTCCACTCATACAGCCAAAGAAGCTAGT
The DNA here is from genome assembly GCA_029747015.1 of Carnegiea gigantea. Classification (NCBI taxonomy): domain Eukaryota; kingdom Viridiplantae; phylum Streptophyta; class Magnoliopsida; order Caryophyllales; family Cactaceae; genus Carnegiea; species Carnegiea gigantea. Next base: position 56,157 of record JAKOGI010000262.1, on the reverse strand, counting down.
GCTAACTGCTAAGAAATGCAAACACCTGATGACCTGAACAAACAAATCCGATAAAAACACCAACCCTAACACCAACCCGACATCCTAACCCTAACCCTAACCCTAACAACAGAAATCAAAGTTCATAGCAAGGAAGCAAACATACCACATATCGATTTCTCTGATAATCCCATACTTGCCCCACGAATCGGTAACAGCTCCCACCTTCCGCTTCTCTTTCTCTCTTTTCTTCTTCCTCTTATCATCCTCTTTCTCTCTCTTCTTTTTCTTCTTCTTCCCACTACTCTTCTCATCCTCCTTCTCTCTCTTCCTCCTCTTCTCCCTCTTCCTCCTCTCCCTCTCTCTTTCCTCCCTCTTCCTCCTCTCCCTCTTCTTCCTCCTCCTCCTTTCATCCTCACTCTCACTTTCACTCTCCGAGCCCGGACCAGAATACTCCGACCCAGAATAGTCCTCCGACCCCGAACCCGAACCCAAATCCGAATCATCGTCTCTATGCCGTTTCCTCGACGACCTTCCCTTCCGCTTGCTCCTATTGCGCCTCCTCCTAACTTCATCGGATTCGGACCCTCTGCTTGATTCAGTATAATTATCGGATTCTTCAGCTTGGCGTTTGGATTTTGGGTCATCCCGAGAGGTGGGCTTTGAGTTTGACCTAGTCCTAGGCTCTAATTCTTCTTCTTCTCTGTCATCTTTGTCTCTGGAGTGATCTCGATCTCTCGCCATTTTTGAGCTTTCGGCTCTCTGTCCGTGGCTGCAACGCAACTCGGGTTTTCAATATCAGCTTTTTGCCGCGAGAATATCAGCCTGGTGGAACTGCAAATGGCAGCGGAACATAATTTTTGCCTAATTATGTCATGTAGTTTATAGATTGCCTAAATTCTTTGGTGAATGCACCACACAAAATAAAGTGTTATGGTGAGATGGATTATTAGAAAGATTATTTTTACAAATATTAAAGTGATTAACAATTTATTTTAAAGTAAGTTTTAGTTTAAAGAAGATTAATAATTTATGTAAGATAAAATTTATTTAAGGTTATTCTAAATGAAGGATTAACGATCCCTAAAACTGTTAAAAGTCACCCTAAGTATGTATGTCTTTAACTATCTTTTGCACAGAACTGCTCAATTATAACATTGATACGAAGCAAGAACCCACATCATATCACCCCGAAAGTTGATTAAGTTCATAATTCACTTATTAGCAGTGGATTATGTCAAATAAAATTTTTAATCACAAGCTATCTAGACATTTCTAGTTTCGTAGGTCGAATTTGAGTTGATTTTTGGATAATCAAACAAGCTTCAAAATTAGTGTTTCGTTATTATTGGATAGCTCCATATGTCTACCTTTCAACAAGCTATAAAACTCCTTTAAATCCCAAGTATTGAGTGATCTATGGAGCCTAAACTGAGCAAGGGTCAGCGTAGGTCAGGAACATGCAAGGTTTTAACTAAGAGTTTAATTGGGTTATCAAATGGATGATTAAGGGGTTAGTATTTTATGGGAAGTTAGTGGACACCTTCAGCAAATTCTCCATTAAATATCTTCTCTGAATTGCTTCATATGGGATGGTGCGTAATGCCACCAATCATGCTCAAGTGCTGTCCCATTTCTAGCCTTACATTTTGGGCAACTCGTCACTAGCCTAGAATTTTCTAATTTCAATATGTTGAAATTGTTGTGTTAACGTTATTGGCCATAGTAGATGTTTGAATTCTATTAGTCCATACTAACCCCTTGCGTGCTTTATTTCTATTAGCTTAATTTGTCACTTGGGAAATGGAGCACTAATTTCTTATGGTTATGAATTAGCCTCTTGTATTCACTTAGAAGATATACTTGATTTGAGAATTAATGAATAAAAGCTAGAATATTTTTCTCCCAAACACAAAAATTTCTCTTCTTATTTCAAATACTTGATATTTGAATGGTGATTGAGTCAATCCTTTAGATTAATTATTGGTGCTTTTGCTTTAAAGAATTAATTGATGGATTGTTAGATTAAGTGGTGGCTTGAGCCTTTATCTTAGTTATGTCCCCTTTTTATTAGCCTTGGCTTGGTCTTAGCATTTTCACCTCATCATCATTAACCTCCTCAACTGCAATATATAGTGTGAGTGATTACTTGTCCTTGCATCGTCCCGCAATCCTTATGGGTTGGAGTGGTACGTAATCAAGGCTAACTTTAGGTGTTGTAACACTGTCTCCTTGATTTGTATGAGCTTTTGTGCACTGTTAAGTCTGCAAGGCTTAACTTTAATTACACGCCCTAAAGATGTTGACTTGCTGAAGTCATAGCTAAACCTCTTCATTAATTGTATGCATTAGGTCAAACCCATCACTAGTGCGCAACCTTAGTAAGTCACTTTCTTCTTAGAGTGAGCCCTTAGAAGAAGCGACGACAGGGATGGGGGTCTTGGTCAATTTACTTTGGTTTGCTCGTAAGAGTCCACTTTGGGTGACTTTATTTAATGTTCCCACCCTTGGATGACTTTCCAACATGGGTCCACCTTGGGTTTCTTTTCAAATGTTCTCATCTTTGGAGGGCTTGCCCACATGGGTTCGCCTTAGGCAACTTTCTTGAATATTAAGATGTAAGTCACATCGTCGTCGTCACTAACTTAATGAGAATGCCATGTAATTTGATGGTGAAGGCTATCAACTTAAAGAAGACTAGTATGTATTGTTGGCACAAATGTGGATGCCTGCATCGCAGACGAGGAGGACAAGGTCACCTTGTCGTTCCTATCTTGTAGGAGGATGCCTGCGTTGCCAACACAAATGATGAGACCATCTTGTCGTTCCCATCTTGTAGGAGGTTACCGCCAACTTGACATCCCCATTGATCCTGCCTTGAAGGAGAAGGTGGATGATTTGAAGTTGAAGACTCCATTACCACAATCGCAAATTGGAAGAAGGATGCCTGTGTTCATTGCCCCCAACCTGAAGAAACCCTAAAAATTTTTGAGGATTTGAGAGTCTTTAATTTCGATGACTTGAGAGTCTTGAACTTGAAAAACTTGGTTGTCTTTAATCTTGGTAACTTGAGAGTCTCTGTCTTCGATGACTTATAAGTCTGGAACTTTGAAAACTTAGAAGTCTTTGATTTTGTTAACTTGAGAGTTTTTATCTTCAATGGCTTGTGAGTCTTGAACTTTGGGAGACTTTAAGGAGGATGCATGTGTCCATTGCCCCGTTGATGCTGCCTTGAAGGAGGATGTGGATGATTTGAAGCTGAAGACTCCATTGCCACAATTGCAAATTGGAAGGAGGATGCATGTGTCCATTACCCCCAACTTGAAGAAAGCCTAAAAATCTTTGAGGATTTGAGAGTCTTTAATTTCGATAATTTGAGAGTCTTGAACTTGAAAGACTTAGTTGTCTTTAATTTTAGCGACTTGAGAGTCTTTGTCTTTGACGACCTGCGAGTTTGGAACTTTGGACACTTAGAAGTCTTTGATTTTGATGACTTGAGAGTCTTTATCTTTAATGACTTGTGAGTCTTGAACTTTGGGAAACTTAGGAGTCTTTGATTTAGATGACTTGATAGTCTCTATCTTTGATGACTTGTGAGTCTTGTGACTTGAGAGTCTAGAAGTTTGGACTTGGAAGTCTTAAAGGTGACTTGAGAGTTAAAATTATTTTGCAACTTGGAAGTCTTTAAGAGTGACTCGAAGTCATGTTGGCAACTACTTTGTCAAAGACACCTTTTGGGGAGAAGCCTCCTACGATAATGGAACCAAGTGGTTTTTGGTGAAGTGGACAGATAACCTGCACTTCATGCTTTTTATTTGTCGCATACATCATTCTTCCTTGACTTTTCTTGTGACAAAGTAAGGGTAACTTGGCTTGCTTTTGCTTCCTTAACTTGCGCCTAGCAACCAAGGTCCATGCATTGTCATTCCTTTCAAAGGCATTTGATGCGGGTTTGGTCTTTAGCAGTTGTGAGGGGATTAGTAGTGGGAGAACTATCAGTTCTAAACTCCCAAATTGCATTGTGATTAGCTTCTCCTTCAACCACGGGGTTGAATTGTACTTCTGCAAGGGACCAAACGGTTCACCCTCTATTGACATGAAAGAGCATGATGCTCATATAGGATAGACGTGTGATTAGTTTCTAGTTGCTTGTCTAAATCCAGAATGATTCTTCTATTTCTAGCCAATTGCATGATATGCTCCTTGAGTGTAATGCACTTTTCAAGAGGGCGGCTAATAACCCTATGGTACCGACAATGTTTTGGGTTAGTGGTCCTCGCATCTTCTGTTGGGCACTTTGGCTCGGGCAATTCGATGACACCCTTCTCGGGCAAGTCATCTAGCATACCCGATAAATATGAGTCAGGAAATGGGTACTTCTTTTCTTGTAGCTTTTTAGTATGGAACGCTTCTTTATTGCATCCTTAAATAACGTGTTCTTCTTATCCTGTATTTTCGGCTTTCTTGTAATCCGGATTAGCTCACCTATAAAGATGGACATCGTTCTTTAGTCATGTTCTTAGAAAAATTAACATGTTTTCTCGAATTCAACTTTGTCCTTCTTCGACTCAATAGGATAGAATGAATTGCCACGATGACTAGCTATCATCACCTCCACGTCATGTGCCTCGGTTGCTAATTCTTGAAAAGTCCTAGGTTTACTCATTTGTAGGATGTACAACAAATCCCAATTCATGCCTTGAGTACACATTTCGATATCAGAAGCCTTAGATAGCCGATCTTTACATTCAAGACTAAGTGCATGCCACCAGTTAATGCAGTCAAGAACTGACTTATCTTTCCATAGTTCGGTGTTTGTCAGCTCAATCGTGTTGACAGTCCATGGGGTGCAATGGAACCTGTTAAGGAGCTCTTCCTCCATTTATTCCCAACCGTCACAACTCAGGCTCTAAATCGGTATACAATCAAAGGCAATACCTTTCAATGTTCGGACAAACTGCTTCATCATAAGGTCGCCATCGGTCCTAGCATTATTGCATGTCTCAATGAAGTGCGCAACATGCTATTTTGGGTTACCTTTCCCAACATTATTTCATATGCATCTCACTTTCAACACTTTTGCATCGAAGTCCATTGTATCACAACAATGCCATGTCCATTTTAAGAAGGCTAAAATGCCTTAATAAACTTAAATCGACTTATGACAACCATATAACCACTGATTTCAGTAAAGCATGCTTGTAAATGAGTCAATAACCAAGTAAGCATTCACCTTTCAAGGAAAGGAATATTAAAACTCATTTTAAAAGCCACTAATTTGCAACATACGCATAATCAGTTTCATTTAAAAGCACTCAACAATTTGGTTCAGCAAACTAGTCATTTACTTCCTTGCCCAAGTTCAATTCAGCTTGTATGAAATAAAGGGTCTAAGGCAAATTTGCACTTTTAAAGTAATGCCTAGCCAAGTGCAAGTTTTCCAGTCCAATGGTTCAACTCATTGGACCTTTTAGCTGAATCATCCAATTGAATCGTTAAGCGGCCTAAATGCTGTCCATATTAAGGTATTTCAATAACTAAGGCAGAGAATGCAATCGATAACAATCGAGGTTTGCCTAAAGTACTTCAAGTTAGCTAGGAACATCATATACAATTAGTGTACGACCCTTTTTATTTTATTCTAAAATCACTCATATGCAACAGTTTCGAGATTAATGGCCAACTACTACTGACTTTCAGTTTAGCAGAACATGTACAATTTCATAAATATAAGCATATTTTCACGATCTTATTAATTTTTCGACAACCTAAGCTTCCTCCTCATGGCACCTTTCACAAAATCCTAAAAAATAAACTCATCATTTCAACTCAAATCATTCTAAACAATTCAATTTCAGTTTCAATTTATTACAACTAGCTGACTAACTTGATTAGCCCCAAGCAACTTAATAAGTGATGTAACTATGGAAGGAATTCAACTAACACTCAAATCTGATTTCAAATGCAAAGAGAAGCAAGCTGAAATCAAAGACAAGTCTAAGGAGAATCCAAAAGTGAGGGAAAGATAAATATGATCTAAACTCTTACTTAGATACAGATATCAACACCGAGCTTGAGTTTAGGGTCTTTAAGCTTAATTAGGATATAGATATCATCATCTAATCAAGGTTTAAGACTTAGTTGATCACCACTCTAACCGGCTTAGTTATAGATAAGCAAGTTAAGTGTTTAAAGGAAACAAGAGCAATGCTCTCAATTCTGATTCAAATGCATATCAAAGCTTAGTTACAAAATGAGCCTTCCTAAGGGCCTTATACATACAACCTAAGGTAACTAGGGAGGGCTTAGGAGTTTTCCTTCCTAATGAGGAAAACTCTTAAGCACGCTTAATAAGCACTTAAAACTAAGCTAGTTACGAAGCTTGATTAACTTAGGCTAATCACAATTTGTAAGCTTAGTAATACAAAGCCAATGATAAACTTAACATTAATACACTTAATTAGCCTTAATACATCATAATACTAGAGAAAAAGTGGAGAAAAGCAGTCGTAAAGCAATGTTCCTTTTTGGCTGACCAATCCGGTTGCAAGGTGCCAAATCTTCCTTTTCTTTCCCATTGGCTAGGCTCTTTCTAATGCCTATTTGCAGCAAATAATGGTGTTTCTTGCAGCCTTGACTCATGATTGGAAGTAAACAAGCACACAAGCAGCTGAGTAAACCCTTTGAAGAGGGAAAACAAACTTAATGTCTAACCAAGTTTAAAAAGTTGTTTTCTGCCCGGTTTTGTGCCCTCTTTTAAGCTAATTAGAACCAAGCATGATTTTGTTTTCAGGTCATGGGGTGTGTACAAACCCCCCAAATAAAGAAATCAAGGTTATGACTTGTTTAAGCCGGAGAATTTCACCTAAACATTTACCCATAATGTTTAGAACCTAAACTGGCAGGGTTAACAAAATGGCTCGATTCCTTCACTTTAACTAAGCATGATTGACTTTAATTACTTGGACCTAAAAGGTAACATCCAGGGGAACTCAAAAATTCAAAAATAATGGACTTAAGCCACAATGTAGCTTAAGAAATCACATGAACAAAACTGGGTATATTGTGGTCATGGAACCCGGGACCTTCTCCTTGACTCCTTAGCAAAATATGAGTCATGGCTTGGACTTTGGAGCTTAAATTGGACCTTGTTAGACTTTTTGGATCTTCTTTAATGTCTTAGCTTGAGGGGATTCCATCATCCTCTCCTTATTGAAAAGATTTGATCCTTAAATCGGCAAGGTAATTGTCAGCATGATAAGGACTCAAATCAGCCACATTGAATGCAGCTGAAACTCCATATTGGCAAATCAACCTTATAAAAATTATCATTTATCTTTTTAAGTGCCTCAAATGGACCTTTTGCCCTTGGCATTAACTTGTTCTTCCTCTTAGATGGAAATCTTTCCTTCTGTAGGTGTATCCATACAAGATCTCCAGATTGAAAAACCATCTTTCTCCTATGCTTGTTTACTTGAGCTTGGCATGATGCATTAGTCTTCTCAATTTTGCTCTTAACCAACTCATGAAGCTTCTGAATCTCTTATACTCTTGTTGCTGCATTTGCACTTAGTTTCTAGTGTAAGGGTCGTGGTGTGAGATCAAGGGGACTTAGTGGATCAATTCCATAGACCATCTTGAAAGGAGAAAGACCATTAGCTTTGCTGGGAGCCTTGTTGTAAGCAAAATCAACATGTGACAAGAGTAAATCCCAAGCTTTGGCATGAAGTTTTATTAGAGCCCTTAGGAGAGTGTCTAGGGTTCGATTAGTCATATCGATTTGCCCATCAGTTTGAGAGTGACAAGTAGTACTATACATGAGTTTAGTACCCAGTTTCTTTCGTAAAGTAACCCAGAAATGACTTAACAACTTTGTATCCCTATCAAAGACAATGGACTTGGGGATACCATGTAATCTGGTTACCTCTTTGAAATATAACTCAGTAATGTGTGTAGCATCGTTTGTTTTGTTGCATGGTATAAAGTGTGCCATCTTTGAAAACCTATCCACCACCGCAAACATGGAATCCTTGTTCTTTTTGGTTTTAGATGAACCCAAAATGAAATCTATGCTTATATCCACCCAAGGTAAAGTAAGTATTAGAAGGGGTGTGTATAAGCCGTGGGGTGAGGTATGACTTTTAGCAGCTTGGCACTTACCACATCTCCTTAAGACGTCTAGATCTCTATTCCTGGCTAGTAGTAATATTCCTTTAACACAGTTAATGTCTTTGATTCTCCAAAATAACCAGCCAAGGATCCACCATGCATCTCTCTAATTAGGAGCTCACAGGTGCTACACTTAGGTACACACAGCCACGTACCTTTAAACAAGAACCCTTCTTAAACCAAAAAAATACCTTTGGGGTGCTTTGAACAGACCGCAAACAACTCTCCAAAGTCTTCATCTTTAGCATACAAACTTTTTAGATGCTCAAAACCAAGAACACAAGCATCTAACTGAAACAAAAGTAGATACCTCTGGGAGAGAGCATCGGCCCCGTGATTGAGTTTTCCAGATTTATGCATGATTCTGAAATGAAATGATTAGAGATACTCAACCCATTTGGCATGAGGTGAGTTTAACTTGTGTTGGTGTTGGCCTTGAATATACTTCAAGGCCTCATGGTCAAGATGTAAAATAAACTCACTTGCAATCAGATAGTGACTCTAATGCTCTAAGCACCTCATGATAGCATAAAACTCTTTATCATAGGTGGAATACTTTCTTCTTGAATCACATAGTTTCTTATTAAGGAAGGCTAAAGTTTTACCTTCTTGAGTAAGAACACCATCTATACCAACTCCAGAGACGTCACATTAAACTTTAAAAACTTTCTCAAAATACGACAAGGCAAGGATAGATGCTTCAGTAAGTCTCTTCTTCACTTCTTCAAAGGCAGATTAGGCTTTAGGGTTCCAATTGAATGATGTATCCTTAATAACCTCAGTCATGGGAGCCATGATTGTACTAAAGTTCCTTATAAACCTCCTATAAAAAGATGCAAGCCCATGGAAGCTTCGTACATCATGAATACTTGAGGAACAGGCCAAGACCGAACGACCTCAATCTTGCTCTCATCTGCCTTAATGCAATCTCTAACAACAATGTAACCTAAGAATGTCACCTCATGAGTGAAAAAGCATATTTCTTAAGGTTACCAAATAGCTTTTCACGTTCAAGAACAAGCATGACTTGTGTAAGATGATCTTGATGCTTTTGCTCATTCTTAGAGTAAATCAGAATATCATCGAAGTAAACTACTACAAATTTGCCAATATATGGCCTAAACACTTGATTCATTAATCTCATGAAGGTACTATGAGCATTTGAAAGACCAAAGGGTATAACCAACTATTCATAATGCCCTCTTTTAGTCTTAAAGGCCATCTTCCATTTGTTACCTTTTCTAATCCAAATCTGGTAATATCCACTTCGAATATCAATCTTTTAAAACACTTGAGAGCCATGTAACTCATCTAACATATCTTTAAGTCTAGGTATGGGATACCTATACTTGATTGTGATCTTGTTAATGACCCTGCTATCCACAAATATTCGCATTCCTCCATCTTTCTTGGGAGCTAGTAGGGCAGGTATAGTACACAGACTCAAGGACTCATAGATTAAGCCCTTTGACATTAGTTCCTCAACTTGCCTTTGAATTTCCAGGGTTTCCTTGGGATTCATTCTGTAAGATGGCTTATTTAGGAGGACAAATCCAGGAATGAGGTCAATGTGGTGTTGGATATCTCTTTTGGGAGGCAAACTCATGGGTATCTCCTCAGGGAACAAACGACAGAATTTCTGTATGAGTGCTTTGGCTACGGGGTGAGACGGTAAAGGGAATTCTGGTTCATTTAGGATATTCAATATCCACTCTTTAAAGGCTCTGAATTCATGGTGGGAGGCCTTTAACGAAGGCTCACTAAAAGTAAGAAGCAAATTATATTATTTTGGCTTCGTTTGGGGTTTATCTTTATGGAGCTAAGATGGGGATAAAGGAGCTAAGGTAATCTTCTTCCCCTCCTTAGTAAAGGAGTATGTATTCAAGAAGCCATTATGCATTACCTTACGATCATACAACCATGGTCTTCCCAATAGGATATGACATGCATACATGAAAATAACATCACACCAAAGTTTGTCTTGATAGTTCTTTCCAATGGAGAAAGAAACAAGGCACCGAGAGTTCGCTTAGATACCCTTGCTTTGGTTCAGCCATTGAATGTTGTAGGGGTGTGGATGAGTTATAGTTTGCAAGCCTAACTTCTCAATCATGCTAAGAGAAACTACATTTGCACAGCTCCCTCCATCAATAATAACAGAACACACCTTCCCTTGAGCCGTACAATGGGAATGGAAGACGTTCTCTCTTTGTTTGTCATTTGCTCCTTTCTGGCCACTCAATACTCTTCTTAAAACCAGCATTTCTCCTTCATTAGCCTACTCCACTATCTCTTCTTGAGTTTTCTCAAGATCATCCTCAGTATCTTCCACCTTTTCATCCTCCTCAAACACCTCATTTAAGCTGCCCATTCAGCTAAGGTGACTACCTTACGGTTTGGACATTCCGAGGTAATGTGCCCAAGGCCTTGGCACTTAAAGCACCCTCTGTTGCTCATGGGGATAGGATTGGGTATATTTTGAGGGGTTTGCTCTTTTGTGGAGTTTGGGGTCTTTGTGGAAAGGAAGAGGGCATATTTATGGTCTTGGGAATGGGATTGGAACTCCCCTTGTTAAAGGGTTGGTTCCGGGTAAAAGGTTTTGTGTTTTGAGGTCTAGGGGGCTGTCTTGATTTCTTTTATTGCTTAACTTTGTGAGCAAGTACACACTTCATTAAAAGTAGTATAAGTTTGCGAATCAACTACATTAGCATACCTAGGATCAAGGCCTCCTATGTACCTAACTATGGTTTGCTCTTTGGGTTCTTGAAGATCACACTTAATGACAAGCTTTTTAAACTCACGAGTATATTCCTCTGCATTTAAGCTTCCTTGTGTCCAATGATGGAGTTGAGAATAACAATCTTGGATGTAGGTTGGGGGTAGAAAACGAGCTTTAAGCTTAGCCTTCATCTTCTCCCATGTTCGGATCTTTGTCTTTCTCTCTCTAACTCTCTTGGCATATAGGTTTGTCCACTAAAGAGAGGCACATTTTCTAAGCCTTAAAGCCACCAATTTCACCTTCTTGTCTTCTGGAACATCCTTATAGCTCAACTGTGTGCATCCAATCCAAGAACTCTTCAGGATCAAGCTTGCCTTCAAACTTAGGAATCTCAACCTTAAAATCATTGGAGTTGCTTGAATCCTTGGTTCTGGCCTTGCCATCCTTAGAGGTTCATCCTCACTAGATGAATCCAAAGCATGAATAGCCACATGTTCTTGTCTTCCAAAATCAGGTTGGGTGGTTCCTCACACATCTTCTGCTTTTGCTTCAAAACGGCACCAAGTTGCTTTCTCAAGTAATCATTCTGAGCTTTGAGCTCTTAGTCACATTGGGCATCTTTATTGATTTTCCTTATCAATATCTCATTTTAGGCTGAGAGTGATTGATAATTCTTCATGACTGCCTCAAATTTCTCATCCAAACTTGTGCTTATACTCATCTTGTAACCGGTTTATGGTTAGAACTAAAACGGGAGTTGTGTTTGGATATGAAGTGGAAATGAATCTGGAAAGGTGGAGGGGAATACCAGACTAAGGAGAAACTTAGATATGATACCAAATATAATGTAATTATGGAGGGAATTCAACTAACACTCAAATCTGATTTCAAATGCAAAGAGAAGCAAGCTGAAATCAAATGTGAGTCTAAGGAGAATATGAAAGTAAGGGAAGGATAAAGGTGATCTAAACTCTTACTTAGATACAGATATCACCACTAAGCTTGAGTTTGGGATCCTTAAGCTTAATTAGGATATAGATATGACTACCTAATCAAGGCTTAAGACTTATTTGATCACTATTCTAACAGGCCTAGTTAGAGATAAGCAAGTTAAGTGTTTAAAGGAAACAAGAGCAATTCTCAATTCTGATTTAAATTGTATCAAAGCTTAGTTACAAAATGAGTCTTCCTAATTGCCTTATACACACGGGCAGCTAGGGGGACTTAGGAGGTTTCCTTCCTAAGGAGGAAAACTCTTAAGCAAGGAAGGAAAACTCTTAAGCATGCTTAATGAGCGCTTAAAACTAAGCTAGTTACAAAGCTTGATTAACTTAGGCTAATCACAATTTGTAAGCTTAGTAATATAAAACAAATGACAAACTTAACATTAATACACTTAATTAGCCTTAAAACATCAGAATACTAGAGAAAAAGTGGAGAAAAATAGTCGTAAAGCAATGTTCCTTTTCGGCTGACCAATCCGGTTGCAAGGTGCTAAATCTTCCTTTTCTTTCCCATTGGCTAGGCTCTTTCCAAGGCTTGTTTGCAGCAAATGATGGTGTTTCTTGCAGCCTTGACTCATGATTGGAAGTAAAAAAGTACACAACCAGTTGAGCAAACCCTTTGAAAGGGGAAAACACATGTAATGTCTAACCGGGTTCAAAAAGTTAATTTCTGCCCGGTTTTGTGCCCCTTTTTTAAGCCAATTAAACTAAGCATGATTTTGTTTTCAGGTCATGGGGGGAAACCTTAGGATGTGTACAAACCCTTCAAACAAAGAAATCAAGGTTATGACTTGGTTAAGTGGGAAAATTTCACCTAAACATGTACCTGGATAGTTTAGGACCCAAACTGGCAGGGTTGACAAAATGGCTTGATTCCTTCACTTCGATTGAGCATGATTGACTTTAATTGCTTGGACCTGAAAGGTAACATCCAGGGGAACTGAAAATGTAAAAATAATGGACTTAAGCCACAATGTAGCTTAAGAAATCACATGAACAAAATCGGGTATATTCTGGTCATGGAACCCGAGACTTTCTCCTTAACGCCTTAGCAAAACGTGAGCCATGGCTTGGACTTTGGAGCTTTAATGGGACCTTGCTAGACTTGTTAGACCTTTTTCAATGTCTTGGCTTGAGGGGGATTCCATCAATAAGTCAAGCAACTCAATTTGATGGTCAATTTATACCAAGTAGCCAAATTATCCTTCTACAACCCTTATTTCCAACACATTCAGATTCATCCCAAACCCAATCATTTAATTTAGAAATCTAACAATAATCAAAACAACTCAGAAAGGGATGCTAAAACTTGCAAAATTATTAGTAGTTTAGGAATTGAGAGCACTCACCTCACTCCAAGCTTAAGGACTTGGCTTAGGGTTTGGTTCGGGTTGGCTTGTATGGTTCGGTTTGCTCCCCCTTTGCTCCCGACGAACCACCCGCTACTCCACCTCCAATTTGGCGCCGTCGCACGATGAGAACGGTCGTCAAGTCCCATCTCTGGCCAACTGACTCTCTCGCTCGGTCTCTCTCTCTCTCTCTCTCTCTCTCTCTCTCTGTGTGTGTGTGTGTGTGTTCTCGAGCTTGTTGGGGTTGCAGCGCATGGCAAGTGCAACAGTGGTCAGCAGACAGACCGCCAGTGTGGCAGTGGTCTCTCTCTCTTCGTGGTCAGGGTCACGAGGAGGGCACCAAAAACCCCCGTTGCCGCTTCTACCGTGAAAACACAGGGGCTTTAGCCCTTATTCTTTTTTTTTTTTTGGGGGGGGAAGTCTATTACTAGTTCAATTGAGTCTCCTACCCCAAATTAAGCTCATTAATCGTAATACTTGGTCTAATATTTGACAAAGTATTATCTTACGCTCGTGAATATATCGTGAATTTTCAAAGCTAGTAATAATAATAGCTTCATTTTTAATAAAATTATCCACTCAAATAAGCACACCAATATTAATCCATCTTAACTGAAATTAAATAATTATGATTTGATAACATTATTACACATATTAGTTAGTCCATAACCAAATTAAAAATGCGGTATTACATCTACCATTTCTATTTTATTTTTTTTTAAAAATTAGAGGCTGGTTCAATGGCTTGGTGGACGACCAAGGCGTCGCCACTGCCATGTTAGTGGGGTTGAGGTAATGTAAGATAACCCACTGAGGCCACCTTGGTAGAGAGTGAGGTTACGGCTTTGGGCAGAGGGTATATAGGGTTAGGGTTTGGAACATAGCTACCATACACATCACCAAGAAAAATGCTTTTATTAAATTACATAATCATAAAATTCAAACGAACTAATCATCAAATATTGGGTTTGATTTTACGAGTATTATTCTAGGCATACATAGGCACACAAAGCAAAAAGTTCATAAATTAAAACAACAACAACTCTTCTTAGTGTAGGTCTCCGTTTTGCAGGGTCTGAGAAGATCCATATGTAGATAATCTTACCTCTACATACGTGACTGCACGTAGAGACTTTTTCCAATAGACCCATATAAAAAATTTTTAAGAAAATATTTTGAAGTTGAAAAATCGATTGATAAACAAAGTTAACAAATACAATACCTGAATTACTTTAAATAACACAAATTAACATGAACAATAGAATGAAAGAGATATACGTACCTTAAGCAACAACTAGTGACATACTACTAATCTAACCAAGCATAGTCTACACTTGAACAATCGGAGGTGGGGGTGATAATGTAGATGCGATAAGGGTACTACTTAATCAATCAGAGGTGCAGTAATAATAACCCTGTAAAGATCAATCTACTAGCCAATGATCTGAAACCTTACCTAGATCTCCACAAACTTCTATCCTGAGCTATATCCTCCACAAATAATAAGGGTACTACTTAAGCAATCAGAGGTGCATTAATAATAGCCCTCTTTTCTTTTGCCATCATCTACTCTTCTACATCTCGGCAGGTAATCATCTCGCAACTCCTCACTGGTGTATTGACACTCTTCCTCTTAACATGATCAAACCATATAAGTCTAGTCTCCCTCATCGTATCTTCTATGGCTACAACTCTTACTTTCTCTTTAATTACTTCATTCCTAATTCTATCCAATTTGATATAGCCACATATCCATTGAATCATTCTCATCTCTGTTGCCATTAATATCTAAACTTAATTCTTCTTGATTGGCCAGCACTATGAAAGATTAACAAAGCTGGTGTCATTACCATACGATAAACTTTCTCTTTCAATCCTGCTGAAATTTTCTTATGACATAATACTCTAGAAATATTTTTCCATCGCACTCTGATATGTTGGTTAATGTCTTCATCAATATTTCCTTTTTCCGTAAAGATAGAGCCTAAATACATGAACTTTTCGTCCCTTGGTATTACCACACCACCCATGGTGATATATCATCAATATGATAAGAAGCATGCCTTCGTTACCCAAAAAAATAGTTGAATCTGATGCAGCGGCATAATCACAGAAGCATGCTTTTATTAATAAATAACATAATTGAATTAGTTAAGATGAACATATCATCAATCTAGGGTATACACAGCCACTAAAAACATGCTTAAGAACAATTTAGTAACATGATTACAAAATTAAACGAATTAATCATGTAGGTCAAATATGAACAAATCAATCGGGACTAAATCAAGTAATTTAGGCTTTGATAACACTTTAAGAAAATAAAGGACTAATCTTAGCACGGAATAGGTTATTAGAATTAGCCCATATAGTATGAATAATGCTGAGGCAACTACTAAAGTTGCCTCGAATGTCATGTCCTAAACCCGAATTCCTCTAGATGGTTGGGAGGCCGTGAAAGAGGAGAAGATGTCGGAAATCGCAATTTAGAGCTTTGTATGTTTGTTGCATCCATAATTGACCCCCTAAATCTCTTTATATAAGTTTAGTACGATTAGGGTTCCATCACTTAACGGCTTAATTTTCGTTTGTCCGAATTATATTAGGGCTAACCAACACCTATTAAACACATCAACTACTTGATTAGCCAACCAATCTATAGTTTTGTAGTGTTGCACTCAAACCACCCATTCATGAGCGAAGCCTTGCAATGTTTGATCAAGTGAAGCTGAAGATGCATACGTATTTATTCGTTTTTCAACCAACTCTCAATAAGCTTAGAATCCACCAGAATTTTCAAATGCCTTACATTTCTTTATCGAGACATTAACAGACTGCTATGAAGTATCCTTAACTCGGCTCTGGAGGATGTACGAAGCTGTGGTGCTCTATCAAAACCTCAATTATGAATCTCTTGTTGTCTTTGAATATAACCCTCTTCCAGCCAAGCCCTTATTCCTTTTATAAGCTCCATCAGTGTTTGACATGAAAAACTCCTATATTATTAAAAAATGGATCCATAGCAATTGTATGCACAATGTTTAATGAAAATATGATGTCATTTGTTATTTATTAGATAAAAAAAAGTAACTAAATTTTCTCACATCTATTTTATGTGCATTTTCTTTGTGAGCGTGTTACATAATACGCTTACATTAGATTCGTGAATAATAACAACAATAATAATAATAATGCATTGTTTTTGTCTGTGAGACATAATACTATAGCAATTACTCTATAATGTGGTTCAAGGGCTGCCATAGTCTCTCCGTCCCCCTTGAAGTAAAGGTTTTTTTTTTTTTTTTTTTTTGCATTTTATTATGTACACCTGGGAGCTTGTACTTCCAGACTGATTTGGTAGCAGTTCAACAACAAATGCCACGTTAAAATGATTCCTTTGATTTTACGTTTTTATTTTTTTATAGGGAATGCAATTACCTTGTTCTTTTTTTTTCCTTTTTTTGAAAGGGTGGTTCTCATTTTCTTAACTTACTTTATGCTTTTGTTTGATCGTGGAGAATGACTTTTTTGCGTAAAGGCAATTTATGGTTTCAATTCTTCATTGTCATCAATCATCATCAATATTCGCCTTCACCATTATTAGTTTATTATTATTATTATTATTATTATTATTATTATTATTATTATTATAAACTCTTATATTTAAGATTAGCATAGATCAATGTCAACGTCCTCATAAGTTTGAATATTATTAATACTGTCTATTTTTAGATTTATTCATCATTAAATCGAGTTTGTCCATTTCTAATAATCTCACTTCTCGAATAAACAAATGCTTGCCATTTTGTTGATTGGACGTCTTGATAAAGTTCATTAAGATTAAGTAGAATATTTGTTCATTATTTATCATGAGGCTGTTTATTGAGATTACCTAGTTTGTTCATTTATTATTTTGATAAGGTTTATAGAAAGATATTTGCTCATTAGATTTCATTTATAATTGGAAAAATAATAATTTAGAAAAATAATTATTTCCATAGATTTCATTTATAATTGGGAAAAAAAATATCCAATGACATTTATTGTAATGAGCATTAGGGACTGATTCATGGAACAAAGCCAATTTTGCAGTGTACGATTCCAATGTGTTAAATGAACAATAGTTGATTTACCAATGAACAATAGTAATTAATGAACACAATTTAGAGTTTGAGCTAAACGTATGAACTCAATGAACAATTTCCAATCATACGGTTAATACAACTTATTTGACTGTAAAGTGAACAAAACTCCTTGAGTTAATGAACAAACCAAATGAGATAGTGAACAAAAATCTTTGAAGATAAACATTCAAAGTGGGATGACAAACGGAGGAATTTCTGACATGTACATATCCAAGTATATCAAATGAACAGAACGAACAATACTAGAAGAACTCAACCTTGACGTATACAAACCAAGTAAGTTGATGAACAATATTAAGTTACGGATAGACTGTTGGCTATTTAAGAAAATAAATGCAAATAAATAACTTATTTCAAGGAACAAACACAAACTATTCGTGAACAAATATGGCATGTCGAGTGAACAAATGTGGCATGCCGAGTGAACAATCTCAATGAGACTTTGTCTGGAGCCATCATCTTACAATATGCTTGGAAATTACCAAATCATATGAGTAAAGCCAATCTCAATGTGACTTTGTATGGCGCTATCATTTTAGCGTGTCCATGACTTTTTGAGTAGTATCAATGCAGAGTTTGACCACCTATTCACCATTCTTGTCCACCTTGTTCAAGATTGAAGGGAAGAAAACGGGCATCATTGAGGTTTCAGGTTTGGCTGGCAAGTGGCAAAATGATGAAGTTCTTGGGTTTACAAGGTTGTCTTGCTGGATTTACCAGTAATTTCCCCAGATTTGTGGCTAAGAGAAGAAGAAAGAGAGAGAAATAGAGAAGACGGAGAGATGAGAGAGGAGCACAGTGGAAGCAAGGGACTAGCTAAATGTGCCGTCCAAAAATTAAGTTTTTTTTAAAATTTTATTAAAGCCCATGCCAACATATAATAGCAATGCTTAGGAGAATTTGGAAGTATATACTTCCAGATGTACGTAATAAATACACACTCTAAAAAGATATGTATAAAATGGATATGAAAATACGTGCTCCAGAGTGTACAAAATAAATTGCCATAGTCGCCCACTACTGGTTATTGAATGTTGTGAGCCATGTATCGTGCCTCACCTCCGTTCTCTTCTGGCTTTTCCCTTCTCAACCGCAATCAAACCGCCCTTTCTTCTTCTTCTATGATCGGTGTTTCCTCCTGGTTTTCAATTTTGAATTCTCATATCTCTGAAAATTTCAAATTATGACCGTTGCCAATTCGCTTCTGCAATCGTTCTCTTCTCTCGCTCATTATTTTATACCGTTGGGCTTCCCCATCCATTGTTCGTTCTTACTGTTCCCCTCTCTCTCTCTCTCTCTCTCTCTCTCTCTCTCTCTTCGTTCTTTAATTGCCTTTTCTAGTTCCATTAACTCAGAGAGGAAGAAGGATAGAAAACAGAGCAAACTGAGCATCTAGTTGCTGGGGAAGCACTCGAAGTAAGAGCAACTATGAGAATTGATGCAGAAATGGCAAACGGTATTAATTAATCTGTACATTCTCTTTCATTTTGTTGTTTTCAATGGCTTCCATGAAGAAATGGACCAAAATTTGGCAAAATTTGGGGGTTTTTCCATATTAATCCCCCCATTTGTGGTTATGTTGCATTGAAGGCCCACTTCTTCTCTCAGTTTTGATAATTCCTTGATAATTTTTGTTTCTTCAGAAGTTTTTAGACGTCCCCATTTTGAGGGTTTGGAGATCATGTGGATTGAAGGTTTGATCAAATTCGTTATTGTCATTGTAGGTCAGTGAATTTCTTGAATCTGGTACGACTATTAGATTAAATGCTTTTGTTTGATTTGGCTCGGAAACTTTCTCTCTCTCTCTTCTCTTCACGATTCTATATTCGGAGCTTAATCATACTAATAATGGTAATTTTGCAAATAAATAATGATAGTATCTTTATTCAGAATCTTTCAGTTTTAATTCTTCATTTTCCAGGACCCTTCCTACTATGATTTAAGTATTATTTGAGCCATAGTAGCGCGTCATAATGAGAGATTTAGCAATAACTGATGGTGTCACGTCTAGGCTTCTGGAGTTGATGTGAACCTTTGCTTTGCTGGTTAGGTGGATTGCAGTAGCTGCTGTTCTTATTAACGATGAGGGATTGATTCTAAGTGGAACTGTGCTTTGTAATGATTGAGCCATTGAGGATGTCATAGCTTTTTGAGGGCCTTGAGATGAATTCATTAACGAAGATTTTTTTTTTTTTTTTTTTTGTGTGACTGAGTATTGAAGTATCTATGTAGATCATGTCATGCCTGTGGGTACTGGCATAACAGTTCATAAACCCCTGAATTTGTTATCTGCACATGCTACTCTTATGTAGCTCATGTCGTGACGTTGAAAGTCCTGTTTCCCTACTGCTTTAGTAGTCATAGAGGTCAGGCATGTGTCGTTTATGTGTACATGAAGAATTTTGTCTTCCTGCTCGGAAAGGTGAGCATGAGAGGCATGAGGAAGAGAGAGAGGATAAACCGTTGGAGGGAGAGCTCCTGTGATACGATGTGTAATAGTCCATTGGTTCATGCTGGCTGATTTAGACTGAAATTCTCTGTTCTCTCTATTTGACATCTTTTATTTTTCTAAATCTTCATACCTAGGATATGTCTTCTATTAATATGTAGTTAGGACGCAAGTCTTTGACATTTTGTTGGATGCTGTCTTCCACATTTTGTTGGATATATTTTGTTAGACGCAAGTCTTTTCTCTGCTGTGGATAGCTTTTGTTCCTGCTATTCTCGTTTACGAAGTAGTATTTTTGTGCTGATGATTAGTTATTAATCAATCACATCAAAGTAATAAATAAAAAAAAGAATTAAAAGGACATACAACATATATGATATATTAGTGATTGTCTTTCTTTCGTTCCTTTTTTAAAAAGGTTGTGTCTTAATCGTATTTTTCTTTACTTGGTACATCATGCTACATGCTAGATTTAAGCCATCCCCAAGTAATCGGAATTTCATATGATGTTTAGGCCACTCCCAAGGATTCTGATTTCTAAGTATCTCTAGTGAATAGGATGTGAAAGAATTAAATAGGCTAGCGGTATTTCCCTCCTATTTTACAAAAGGTGAATTTAAATTTTTAATAGGTCTTCTACTTATGATGATGTCAGACCCAAATGCATGACTACTAAGAACACAAGATTCCCTAGCAAAGAAATAATTGTTTCCACATTTATCAGCAATGATTTTGGACTTGTACTACTTTAGAAGTGATGTGTAAACTGCAAAATTAAATGAAGACAGGGGGTCAAACCTTAGATAGTCGCTTGAGCAAAACATTGGATGTAGCTATTTTTCCAGTGAAACTGATATAAAGATAGAGATCTTTGGGAGGAGCTGCACTACGTAGAAAGGGAAACAGGGGGGAATTTTGTGGGCATATTCTACAATTGGTTGTCACTGTTTATGCTGTTTGTTTTAGTAAAACTGATGAGTGGATAATCTTTTATGGATGTATCTTGCGATGCCTCAATTATTGAAATGGCATAAAATTTAAGAGCTGGGAAAATTAAGAAGTATCATTAAGATTTGTAAGATGCATTGTAGTTATGTAGCTGGGTTCCCTTAAGCTGCAGCAATGTTAAGAGAAATGAGCCAGTGATCAACCCAGTCGGGGGAGTGGATCAATGGGTCAACTACTTAGTTTAGTGTTGGATCGATTGACTTGGTTTACATTTGAGATAATAATTGCCAAAAATAAAATGAAGGATGAACACCACTTATTATTATTATTTTTATAATATTTGCCTAGCATAAGGGGGGGGGGGAACGATTGAACTAAAGAATACTACATGCCTAAGTTATAAGAGTCTATCTACCCCTAGTTGAACACAGAAAAGCCCACAAATATATATGGAAAAAACAAAGAAAAGGCCTTTGGAGAGGAAGCCAGTAATTCCACCCATAGTAATAGCTCATGGGGTTTTCTTTTCCTCTAGCTCTGTTCCTCGAGCTCTCCGTCTCCATTTCCATCAAGAAATGAGTTCTCTGTTCCTTGAGCTCCATCATAGGGAAAGAGAGCTCTTAATTCTCAGCTCCTCTCTCTTTTTATCAAGATTGAATTTGCGGCTGAGTTTTCTTTTCATGCCTTTTTCTTTCATTCTCATCTCTCTCTATTTCCTCTACCTGTTCAAGTGTCCGTTGCCATACTCAGTTTATGGCCGTTGGTTGAGCCTCACCGGTCTGGATCTGAGGTGTCACAACACACTAGAAGTTTAATGCCGGTAGGCAATTTCTAAAGGTGCCCAAAAAAAAAAAAAATCCCTGGGTTTAATGGTTCACAGTATCGGTTCAAACGTGCATTTCCTTTGGTTTAACCGGATATTGACTGGGTTGACAAGCAAGCCGTTCAAAGAGTTTTCTGGACTGGACCAACCACCAGTTCACTTGAACTAGCCGGTTCGGTCTGGTTCTTGTAACATTTAGCTACATGGCCAACTGACTGCATTCCTCGCTTTGATCCCATGGTAGAAGACCAAACCCCAACCCTTTGGCAGGAAACATTTTGGGGACGCCTGGCTGGCTGCTATGTAAAAGAACTGCCTAAGGGCATCAATAATCAGTAATCTGCCTCAGAAACTCCCAATTCACCACATTGATCCCTCTATCATCACTAAAGCTAACACACCACTCTCTAACAAATAAATTCAGCAAAAGAGCTCCAGTGTGAAATATCATCAAGGAGAAAGAAGGAGAACCACCAGCCAATAGACACTGTCCATAGCAATAACCCACTGTGGGAGCAATATTTCTATTGGTTCCATCCACAACAACAGTAATCCTAAGATATTTTGTCTCATTGCAGCCCTCTATCCCAATTTTGTGTCTCAATACACTTGGCCCGAATGAACTTCTACTAACAAAGCCACATTAGACCTCAGTGTGTAGATGACACGGTTAGCATCCAAAGTATGCAAAGTTACCAATTCAATTGCAAAGAGGTTAACCTTAGATTTGAAGTTGGATGAGAGCTTCTCAACTTCAAGGAGATATTTTGCTTTAGTTCACTACATTCTAGAGCCAAAAAAAAAAAAAAAAAAAAATCTAATATGCCTCTTTGAAGCAATGTGGAAAGTTGACATGAGTCTTCCTTTAAGCAGTGTGGGAAGTTCACATGCTATCATGTGGAAAAGTATCTTTTAGTTTCATGAATTTCCTTTTTTTTGGTTTTGCATATTTTCTTTAAATTTTTAGTTTTAAAAAAAACCGTGCGGAAGATCTTAATTTCTAATTTGTATAACAAAAGTTCTTTTATAGGCGCTGTGGAAGAGTTCCATGTAATAGAACCTTGGCCCATAGTTAGAGCAGTTCTGAGCAAGGCAGTTGGTGCTAATTCGTGGCTTGACAACATTTTCATGTAATTCTTCTCACCTGACAAAATTGTCTTGCGTCTAGCTTTTGCTTGGCATGAAGTTCATAGTAAATCTTAAGTTTATTGTTGATCCTAACAGAAACATAGCAGTAGAAAGAAAATAAGAATTTGTTTAATTGCTAGCAATTGAATCTCATTTTATGTGAACGATGAATCTAAAACCGTGTCAATTCAGTTGTGCGATACTGTATGTTCCATGGAAATAACATCTAATAAATTGCAAGAGTCATTATTCTATTTCTAAAGGTGCATAATGTATACACGGAGTTGAAGAGGACAGATAATTTCCTTTGGAGCCTAAGCGTGAGAGATAGTAATATAAAACCTATCAATATTAGCTAACACAACGTGTTGTGGATCTTAAAGTCAAAGGAAACAACCTCCAAAATGCCGACATTCTAAACAAGGGGGGTAGCTTTGAATGTCAATGGTGAACTTCAAAATGAATATAGGAATTCTCAAATGTGAACAAACTCCATATTGTGCTTAGATGTGAAAAACGGCGGAGCCGTTGCTACGGAGTGAGAGATGGCCAACTTTAAGTTAAAAACCTAGGGAAGGTTGAGACATAAGGAGGGAAGTTTAAATTTAAAAAGCCTAGAGGTCTACCATGCATGGCATAAGAATGAGCAAACTTAAAAGAAGGGGGTAATAATTTTGTAGACAACCAAGCAAAAACTTAGTCCATGTTTTGGAACTATCTATTGTTGGTCTCAATTGACATGAAGTTCATATTCTAATTTAAAACTAACCTTTTTCTGATTGGTGGTTTTTGGTCATAGTTTTAGATACTAAATCCTGATCAGTAGCTGATCCGTTTCTTGTGGTCTTCTTCGGCCTCTTTCCCTGTCTTCCTGTCCTTGTTCCTTGTCTTCTTCAGCCTCTTTCCCTGTCTTCCTGTCCTTGTTCTCCTCCTTATTCTCTTTA
>JAKOGI010000262.1:0-27500 GCA_029747015.1 Carnegiea gigantea | reverse complement strand
TCCTTCAGCGATATTACTGCTAATAGGTATTTCTTGAATATTAGTACCAAAGTCCTGAATATTCTTCCTTCGAAATAACTGCAATAAGGTCCGTTTAAAACCTTCATGCTCATTTATTTTGAGGTTTTTAGATAAAATCTTTTGATATTTCTTTTTATCAAAAAGTACTTCGTTAGAGTACATACCTGAGGATTCACCTTCCTCTTGTTGAGAATGTTCTTCAGTCTGACTCATCATCTGAGCTGCTAGATAAGTAAGTTAGGACGAGTATTTCGTCTTCAGACGTTATGTCTTAAAATTCTACTTCTTCGTAGCCTGAAAATTGCTCAAATAGCTCGTTAGAGCATACACCTGCAAAGTTAATCTTTTTAGGGCATTCATTTGCATAATGACCCTTTTCATTGCAATCCCAACACTTGCAATCTTGTTTTTGAATCTGCTTAGAAGAGCTTTTCTCTTCCTTTTTCTTTTGTTTTTTTTTTAAAGAATTTTCTCTTCTTTTTGAAGGATTTGGGGTGTTTTTTCAAACGCTTACCAAGTTTTTTCTTGGCTTTGAATTTCTTCTTCTGTTTGAGTTTGTCTAATTGACAACCAAACTTACTAGGATAATAAAGTTGATCTTTACATTTCAACTTCTTTTGATCCTTTTGTAGCCTCTTTCTCTTATAGGCCTTCTCACATTCATCAGCTAGAGTTATTCTAGCAAATTCAATTCTTGCTCCTAGCGTATCTGTTCGTTCTGGTCTTTCAGCGGCCTTCCATTTACTAAAAAGTAAATCACTCCAAGGAAATGGTAATTTTGTAAAAAACATATCGTTATGAAAATTTAATGAATTTGGTGCTGCTGATGATACTTCAGCTTTGTAATAATACTTCTCGAATTCGCATACATAAGCATCAAAGTAGTTGATGTCACATATTTGCAAATTATAAAGCATTGTAAGGTATTTTTGCCTTTTCAATCGTTTTTCTCTTAAACGATACTGAGAGTAATCTTCTCCCAGAAATTCTCTTCGAATTTCATTCTCAATCGTGTTAATGATTGTTTTGTTATCATTAGTGGTTGTCCCACCTAAATATCTTGCCTTAGTTTCGTCAGGCAAGGCAGTGAACCAGTCGGCTACCTTTCCACTTAGGGTTAAAGGAATGAAGATTTTTAATTCTTCTCCATCAGTTCTGGTAACACCAGAATAGATAAGCAAGGCTTTGACCACTCTTTAATGACTTCATCCGTATTTGAGACACAGTCAATATTTAAAGTGGCTCCTGCATTACTTAATGGGTAAGCATGGCCTGGATGAGGAAACAAATATCTTCCTCCAACACGTCTTTGTCTGGACGTATGGTGACGACATCGATAGCGCTGTGCTTCTTCTTCGTCACTACTACCTATCTGACTATCTAAGTTAGTCTGTGATTCTGATCTTACTTCAGGACCACTGGGACCACTTGATTGGGTCGAGTTAGGTATAATTAAGGGGTTACCTTGGGAGGTTTCTCCTGTTGATTCCATATTACACTGTAATTGGAGTTCGTTAATCCTGTTTAGGATTTCCTCTTCTTCATCAGAATTAGCTTGTGCATATTCGTTTTCTAATTCCTCTAAAGAAATAAATGTTCGAACCATGTTCGAAATTGAAGGATATCCAGGTTTTGTTGGATCTATAGAAGGGTTAAATCTAACTCTTCTTCGAACAATTTGTTGTTCCGTATTAGGCTTTGGGTGATGCAGAATTAATTTCTGGATCTCTCCTAGGCCTTCATAGATACTTTCTAATTTCGTATCTATCGTTTGTCCTTGTATACTGGACTTCCATAATTCCTTATAAGGAGATGATGAACTGCTACTTGCTTTATCCATCACTTAATCCTGATAAAGAATCTCTAGCAGGGCTTGCTAGGTCAGGGTTTACATACCACTGAGAGTTGGCTAATTCAGCTTGTTGACAGATATATATCCATCTTTTATCTTTTCTTTTAAGACTATCTCGATTATCTCTGGGTTTGAGACATGTGATATGGCTCTGATACCATTTCGTGACCTTCTTTTTTCAGTTTTTAAGCATAGCTGCAACTGGGTGCGGAATTATTTCTAGACTTCTTAGTCCTTCTTCTTTTAAGAAATTGTTGAAATTTATAATCATAACTTTGGTTATGACGTCTTAAACAGGTGTCTAAGGAAAGTAACGCTTCATTAATCCCTTCAAGGATAGCCTTTTGGCGTTCAATAGCATTAACATGATGAAGAGTTTCATGTTCTAAAATACTCCTACGGCTAGGAATAACAATTTCGCCGTCAGCGAGAACAAGAGGATTATAAAAAAAGTCACTACTAAGTGCCTCTATCCCTCGTCTGCTAATATTAGCTAAGATCTCTTTAACTTGGATGAGAAATTCACTATTGTCCTTCTCTTGAAGGCATCTTTCTAAGGCATTTTGGACAATTGCCTTGGCATGTAACTGTTCAGGGCTGAAGGGGTTCATTATAAAATAATTAAGTTTCAAGTATGCACAAAGATCAAGTATAATTATCAGTTTTATCAATATAATTAGTAGCAATGCATCTTGATATGGAACATAATCAATTGGAGATAAGATCAATACCTTACTGGACCTCAGCCTTTTCGCCGGTGACCTCCTGTCTAATGGCTACTTTCTTGGCTATTCCAAAGGTACTCCAGATCTCGTTCTCAAACCAGATGATATTGCAAACCAAGATACATAAAAACTAATTTTTATTGATAATACCAATAATTATACAATAATCTTTCTTACATACTCTACTCCTTAATGGAGTAGTCACTCACTCTTCATCTCTCTTGGAATAGAGTTGCTCTCTCCTTTCTCTGATGCCCCTTACAGAATGGGGAATGCTTCTTTATATAGAGAAGCCTGGCCGACAATCGTCGTAATTACAAAAGCAAACCGTACAAATTATAAAAGAAAAGGTTACAATAATTTCTTCTTTTTCTGTTGCTGATTGATGCTTTTGCTTTTGATAAAGAAAACGCGTCCTTTACTTTATGCGTTCTTTGCTGGATGCCTTCACAGCTTGTCGGGGAATCTCTGCTTTAATAATGCAGCAGTCCTTTGATGCTTTTACCTTTAGCATCTTACTGTAGTCTAGTGGGTCCAACACGCTTCCTTCCTAAAGAAGCCTTAGGGAGCAGATACAGCATCCTGCTGTTTTCTCTTCGTGGATATTTCTACATAGTAGGCTACGAGTATGGTGAGTACCTGGTACTCTACACGTATGGATAAGACTTATCCCAGAACTTATTTTGTTGAGGGCATCATATCTTGGGGTACAACTTCCTTCAGCATAAATAAAGATATTGCTGGGGGAATTATACATAAAGCCTTTATTGGCTTCTCTTAAAGATTGTAATTTTTTTAAGATAACAACAAACCTGAGGGCTCTTCTGTTACAGATCCATCCCTCGTTAACATCTGGGATTTCAACCGGTTTGTTCTTTTTGAACTTCAAGTTTGCCCTATTTGGAGTGCAAAGCTGGACAATTATCCACCCTGGTGCTGGAGTGGGTAATACTTCTGGACTTGCTGATAGTAATTTTAGTACTACCAGATCAGACCTGGAGCTTTTGCGAAACTTCTTGACAGCTTCAATAATGGATTTATGTAATCCTAGGATTTCTCTATTCCCTGGGCTGCATGTAATGCTAGCACAGAACCCAAATATAACGGCTCTGCTAACTTCCTCTGTGGAGCTTCCTGTAAGGAAATGAATTCTAGGATATATCCCAGAAGTGTCAATAATTTGACAGTTAGTGTTCTGGGCTGAATATACCCATTTTGTGTAGGAAACGTATTGTTCCATTGAGATAGCCTGATTTAATATAGGCTTTTGTGTTTTGGGGATGATGACGGAAAAGTCATCTTCGTCTTCCTCTGTTTCTGAGGAGGTAGATTGCTCCTGAACCTTTCCTTTCGCTTTGAAAGTAGGCTTAGGGCTCTCTGGGATGGACGTGAGTCCTTCACCTTCTTGGAGACTTTTGGACATGAGTCCTTCTCCTTCTTGGAGATTCTTGGCACGCTTACATGCTCTAAGAAAGGCCTGATGTGTTTCATTAGATAAATCAATGGCTTGTAGTGCCATTATTTCATCTAAGCTTGATAGAGCTTGGATGATCCGAGGATTGATCCCTTCTGAGATCTCTCGTTGAATTTGTGCTATTCTCTCGTGAGCGATGCACAATTCGTGAATGGCCATTTCCATTAAGGATTTGGCATCCATTGAAGATGTCTCTTCTTCAACCATTGGCTTCCCTGCTAAGAAAATCAGCAAGATGGTTATTCTTACCTTTTATATGTTCAATATCGAATTGATATTCTTGAAAATATTGCTGCCATCTATGGCGTCTTTTGTACTCGGGGGTGCAAGGGAGCTTATTAAAGATATAAGCCTTGACATTAGTATTATCAGTTCTGACTAAGAACTTTACTGGTAAAATAAAGAAATGAAACTTAGCAAAACTTCATTTTAGGGCGAGTAACTCCTTTTCATTGCTGTGATAGTTAATCTCAGCCGGTTTAAAACAACCATTAGCATATCTGCAAATATGCTCTTTATTATCTGCCTTTCTGGCTTTAAGAACTCCTCCCCATTATAGGTCTGAGGCGTCTGTTTCAACTATCAGTTGATCTCCTGATTCAGGCATGGCCAATTTGGGTAATTGACTACACAACTTTTTAAGCTATTGAACAAGATGGGTGTGATAATCTTGCCATTGTAAATTAAGTCTTTTCTTAAGAAGATCTTGAAGAGGACCTTTTAACCAAGCTAAGTTGGGTATAAAGTCACTGACATAATTAATACATCCTAAAAATCGTTCAACCTGCTTTCGGTCGTTGAGTTTATCAGGGAAATTAGCAACTTTCTCACATACATGAGGTTGCATTTCTATACCTTTGTGGCCGATCTTAAGACCTAAAAACTCAATCTGTTCTTTTGCAATTTCAGCTTTTTTAGCTGATAGAATTAATCCGTGATTACGGCTTTTTTCTATAAACTTCATGAGATGAACTGCATTATCTGCAATATTAGAAGAAAAGATTAAAATATCATCAACGTAAACCAGACAAAAGTCTGAATACTCATTGAAGATATTATCCATCCTTCTTTGGAAGATTTGAGGGGCATTTTTTAGTCCCATAGGCATTACATTCCAGATGTATTGCCCTTGAGGTGTGCTGAATGCAGTGAGAGGTTTAACAGATTCCTTTAATTTAATATGATAAAATCCTGACTTGCAATCAAACTTTGAAAACCACTTTTTGTTAAGGGTTTTATTGACAAGCAATTCCTTGTTAGGAAGGAAATAACCGTCAAAAACAGTTAATTCGTTTAACCTTTTATAGTTAATCACCATTCTGGGCTTTCCTCTCTTTTGTTCAGATTGGTTGTTGACCATGAATGCTGGGCTACTATGAGGGCTTTTATTATCGTCATTTCTTTTAAAGGCTAGTTGCTTTTCTTCGAGTTCTTTTAGTTGGGCTCTGAACTCGAGTTCGTCTGCTTGACTATATCGCATGGGCTTAACTCTTACAATTGAGTTGGCCTCTTTGAGCTGTATGTCTGCATAAGACTTATCTTTATCCCAAGATTTATGGTTTTGGGCCTAGTATCTCCACCAGGCTGGCTGCGCGGATGAAATGAAATTGTTCCTCGGTATTGGGGATGGGCTATGAGAGAGGACCTAATCCAATGTCCACATGGGGTAAGGAAACTGATCTGTGAATGATCACAACTATATTCCTTGAATCGATTAAGAAAATCGACGCCTAAAAGGAGGTTATAGGTAGCATCTTTTGGAGCTTGTATTACTACGGTAGGTAATGGTAGAACCTTGTATTGGTTTTCCGTACTATCGTGGATAGCTATAAACTGACCAAAGACGGCTTTGGTTAGCTTGGTAACTTGTCCAGATGCTACAACCACTTGTAGTGGTTTATGTAGGTCTTTCCAATACCTTTCTGGGTAAGAATTGGCTGATGTCATTGTGACATCCGATCCGGTGTCTATCATGGCATGAAACCATTCGGGTTGATGAAACCTATAAACTAATTCTACCTTGATATAAGGTACTTTATTCATGGACTTTGCTTGCATGAATAATTATACCATTGAGTTTAATGGTCATAAAATGTTCTGTAATGGAATAAGTAGTTTCAGATAAGAAACGCATTCCTAATAATAAATCAGCTTTGGTATTGAAAGCTTGATTTTCGAGATGAATAATCCTTTCAATGGATTCAAAGAGTACAGGAACATAAGTGAGTTTATGTTCTTGTATTTGAGAATAAAGTTCGGGACCAGCATAGTTATGCTGTATGGCTGGATTAATCCAAATTAATCCATCTTTCCATTGGATGATGTAAATTTTACTCACAATTTGGAAATTTGCCAATTTTGGGGTTGGCAATCTTTCAATAGGGTAGCTTCGCATAATACTACCATCTATGGAATATCGTCCTTGCATGCTATTGCATCTATTAAACAATGGTTTTTGTTTAATATCGATCTGCCATTCTTTTATTGGCTGCAGTTTGGGTCTGGAAATTTCTTGAATTTCGCAGATATCTGAAAAGATATCGTCCAACTCAATTTCATCCTTTTGGAGGAATTGATCAATGACATGAGTGTTACTTAACATGTAACTTACCATAGTGTAAATGGTAAATGGGGAATGATGTAGACTTTCTAGTAAGTCTGATCTTTGAAAGTGATAACAGAGATTTAAGGCACGATTGGTGTCTAAATCCCTAATGGGTATACTATACCCTGGGTAAGTGGTAAAACTAAGGTTTTGGTAAACCAAGTTTCCCTTAAGAATGCCTATTATGGCTTCTGCTCTATTTGCAATGCGGTTATGCATTAAAGTAAGGATTGTTGGTGTGTCTAAACCCTTTTGAAATGTAGCTTTCAAATGGATCCGTACTGCACCAAAATGGATGTAACCAATTTTAGTTCGGTCTTTTTCAGGAATTTTCCTGATTTTTTGCTTAATCTGGTCGATGGTAACTAAGGGCAATTCTACTTGTCCTTCAGCGATATTACTGCTAATAGGTATTTCTTGAATATTAGTACCAAAGTCCTGAATATTCTTCCTTCGAAATAACTGCAATAAGGTCCGTTTAAAACCTTCATGCTCATTTATTTTGAGGTTTTTAGATAAAATCTTTTGATATTTCTTTTTATCAAAAAGTACTTCGTTAGAGTACATACCTGAGGATTCACCTTCCTCTTGTTGAGAATGTTCTTCAGTCTGACTCATCATCTGAGCTGCTAGATAAGTAAGTTAGGACGAGTATTTCGTCTTCAGACGTTATGTCTTAAAATTCTACTTCTTCGTAGCCTGAAAATTGCTCAAATAGCTCGTTAGAGCATACACCTGCAAAGTTAATCTTTTTAGGGCATTCATTTGCATAATGACCCTTTTCATTGCAATTCCAACACTTGCAATCTTGTTTTTGAATCTGCTTAGAAGAGCTTTTCTCTTCCTTTTTCTTTTGTTTTTTTTTAAAGAATTTTCTCTTCTTTTTGAAGGGTTTGGGGTGTTTTTTCAAACGCTTACCAAGTTTTTTCTTGGCTTTGAATTTCTTCTTCTGTTTGGGTTTGTCTAATTGACAACCAAACTTACTAGGATAATAAAGTTGATCTTTACATTTTAACTTCTTTTGATCCTTTTGTAGCCTCTTTCTCTTATAGGCCTTCTCACATTCATCAGCTAGATTTATTCTAGCAAATTCAATTCTTGCTCCTAGCGTATCTGTTCGTTCTGGTCTTTCAGCGGCCTTCCATTTACTAAAAAGTAAATCACTCCAAGGAAATGGTAATTTTGTAAAAAACATATCGTTATGAAAATTTAACGAATTTGGTGCTGCTGATGATACTTTAACTTTGTAATAATACTTCTCGAATTCGCATACATAAGCATCAAAGTAGTTGATGTCACATATTTGCAAATTATAAAGCATTGTAAGGTATTTTTGCCTTTTCAATCGTTTTTCTCTTAAACGATACTGAGAGTAATCTTCTCCCAGAAATTCTCTTCGAATTTCATTCTCAATCGTGTTAATGATTGTTTTGTTATCATTAGTGGTCGTCCCACCTAAATATCTTGCCTTAGTTTCGTCAGGCAAGGCAGTGAACCAGTCGGCTACCTTTCCACTTAGGGTTAAAGGAATGAAGATTTTTAATTCTTCTCCATCAGTTCTGGTAACACCAGAATAGATAAGCAAGGCTTTGACCACTCTTTAATGACTTCATCCGTATTTGAGACACAGTCAATATTTAAAGTGGCTCCTGCATTACTTAATGAGTAAGCATGGCCTGGATGAGGAAACAAATATCTTCCTCCAACACGTCTTTGTCTGGACGTATGGTGATGATATCGATAGCGCTGTGCTTCTTCTTCGTCACTACTACCTATCTGACTATCTAAGTTAGTCTGTGATTCTGGTCTTACTTCAGGACCACTGGGACCACTTGATTGGGTCGAGTTAGGTATAATTAAGGGGTTACCTTGGGAGGTTTCTCCTGTTGATTCCATATTACACTATAATTGGAGTTCGTTAATCCTGTTTAGGATTTCTTCTTCTTCATCAGAATTAGCTTGTGCATATTCGTTTTCTAATTCCTCTAAAGAAATAAATGTTCGAACCATGTTCGAAATTGAAGAATATCCAGGTTTTGTTGGATCTATAGAAGGGTTAAATCTAACTCTTCTTCGAACAATTTGTTATTCCGTATTAGGCTTTGGGTGATGTAGAATTAATTTCTGGATCTCTCCTAGGCCTTCATAGATACTTTCTAATTTTGTATCTATCGTTTGTCCTTGTATACTGGACTTCCATAATTCCTTATAAGGAGATGATGAACTGCTACTTGCTTTATCTATCACTTAATCCTGATAAAGAATCTCTAGCAGGGCTTGCCAGGTCAGGGTTTACATACCACTGAGAGTTGGCTAATTCAGCTTGTTGACAGATATATATCCACCTTTTATCTTTTCTTTTAAGACTATCTCGATTATCTCTGGGTTTAAGACATGTGATATGGCTCTGATACCATTTCGTGACCTTCTTTTTCCAGTTTTTAAGCATAGCTGCAACTGGGTACGGAATTATTTCTAGACTTCTTAGTCCTTCTTCTTTTAAAAAATTGTTGAAATTTATAATCACAACTTTGGTTATGACGTCTTAAACAGGTGTCTAAGGAAAGTAAGGCTTCATTAATCCCTTCGAGGATAGCCTTTTGGCGTTCAATAGCATTAACATGATGAAGAGTTTCATGTTCTAAAATACTCCTAGGGCTAGGAATAACAATTTCGCCGTCAGCGAGAACAAGAGGATTATCAAAAAAGTCACTACTAAGTGCCTCTATCCTTCGTCTGCTAATATTAGCTAAGATCTCTTTAACTTGGATGAGAAATTCACTATTTTCCTTCTCTTGAAGGCATCTTTCTAAGGCATTTTGGACAATTGCCTTGGCATGTAACTGTTCAGGGCTGAAGGGGTTCATTATAAAATAATTAAGTTTCAAGTATGCACAAAGATCAAATCAGTTTTATCAATATAATTAGTAGAAATGCATCTTGATATGGAACATAATCAATTGGAGATAAGATCAATACCTTACTGGACCTCAGCCTTTTCGCCGGTGACCTCCTGTCTAATGGCTACTTTCTTGGCTATTCCAAAGGTACTCCAGATCTCGTTCTCAAACCAGATGATATTGCAAACCAAGATACATAAAAACTAATTTTTATTGATAATACCAATAATTATACAATAATCTTTCTTACATACTCTACTCCTTAATGGAGTAGTCACTCACTCTTCATCTCTCTTGAAATAGAGTTGCTCTCTCCTTTCTCTGATGCCCCTTACAGAATGGGGAATGCTTCTTTATATAGAGAAGCCTGGCCGACAATCGTCGTAATTACAAAAGCAAACCGTACAAATTATAAAAGAAAAAGTTACAATAATTTCTTCTTTTTCTGTTGCTGATTGATGCTTTTGCTTTTGATAAAGAAAACGTGTCCTTTACTTTATGCGTTCTTTGCTGGATGCCTTCACAACTTGTCGGGGAATCTCTGCTTTAATAATGCAGCAGTCCTTTGATGCTTTTACCTTTAGCATCTTACTGTAGTCTAGTGGGTCCAACACGCTTCCTTCCTAAAGAAGCCTTAGGGGGCAGATACAGCATCCTGCTGTTTTCTCTTCGTGGATATTTCTACATAGTAGGCTACGAGTATGGTGAGTACCTCGTACTCTACACGTATGGATAAGACTTATCCCAGAACTTATTTTGTTGAGGGCATCATATCTTGGGGTACAGCTTCCTTCAGCATAAATACAGATATTGCTGGGAGAATTATACATAAAGCCTTTATTGGCTTCTCTTAAAGATTGTAATTTCTTTAAGATAACAACAAACCCGAGGGCTCTTCTGTTACAGATCCATCCCTCGTTAACATCTGGGATTTCAACCGGTTTGTTCTTTTTGAACTTCAAGTTTGCCCTATTTGGAGTGCAAAGCTGGACAATTATCCACCCTGGTGCTGGAGTGGGTAATACTTCTGGACTTGCTGATAGTAATTTTAGTACTACCAGATCAGACCTGGAGCTTTTGCGAAACTTCTTGACAGCTTCAATAATGGATTTATGTAATCCTAGGATTTCTCTATTCCCTGGGCTGCATGTAATGCTAGCACAGAACCCAAATATAACGGATCTGCTAACTTCCTCTGTGGAGCTTCCTGCAAGGAAATGAATTCTAGCATATATCCCAGAAGTGTCAATAATTTAACAGTTAGTGTTCTGGGCTAAATATACCCATTTTGTGTAGGAAACGTATTGTTCCATTGAGATAGCCTGATTTAATATAGGCTTTTGTGTTTTGGGGATGATGACGGAAAAGTCATCTTCGTCTTCCTCTGTTTCTGAGGAGGTAGATTGCTCCTGAACCTTTCCTTTCACTTTGAAAGTAGGCTTAGGGCTCTCTGGGATGGACGTGAGTCCTTCTCCTTCTTGGAGACTTTTGGACATGAGTCCTTCTCCTTCTTGGAGATTCTTGGCACGCTGACATGTGTTTCATCAGATAAATCAATGGCTTGTAGTGCCATTATTTCATCTAAGCTTGATAGAGCTTGGATGATCCGAGGATTGATCTCTTCTGAGATCTCTCGTTGAATTTGTGCTATTCTCTCGTGAGCGATGCACAATTCGTGAATGGCCATTTCCATTAAGGATTTGGCATCCATTGAAGATGTCTCTTCTTCAACCATTGGCTTCCCTGCTAAGAAAATCAGCAAGATTGTTATTCTTACCTTTTATATGTTCAATATCGAATTGATATTCTGGAAAATATTGCTGCCATCTATGGCGTCTTTTGTACTCGGGGGTGCAAGGGAGCTTATTAAAGATATAAGCCTTGACATTAGTATTATCAGTTCTGACTAAGAACTTTACTGGTAAAATAAAGAAATAAAACTTAGCAAAGCTTCGTTTTAGGGCGAGTAACTCCTTTTCATTGCTGTGATAGTTAATCTCAGCCAGTTTAAAACAACCATTAGCATATCTGCAAATATGCTCTTTATTATCTGCCTTTCTGGCTTTAAGAACTCCTCCCCATTATAGGTCTAAGGCGTCTATTTCAATTATCCGTTGATCTCCTGATTCAGGAATGGCCAATTTGGGTAATTGACGACACAACTTTTTAAGCTGTTGAACAAGATGGGTGTGATAATCTTGCCATTGTAAATTAAGTCTTTTCTTAAGAAGATCTTGAAGAGGACCTTTTAACCAAGCTAAGTTGGGTATAAAGTCACTGACATAATTAATACATCCTAAGAATCGTTCAACCTGCTTTCGGTCGTTGAGTTTATCAGGGAAATTAGCAACTTTCTCACATACATGAGGTTGCATTTCTATACCTTTGTGGTCGATCTTAAGACCTAAAAACTCAATCTGTTCTTTTGCAATTTCAGCTTTTTTAGCTGATAGAATTAATCCGTGATTACGGCTTTTTTCTATAAACTTCATGAGATGACTGCATGATCTGCAATATTAGAAGAAAAGATTAAGATATCATCAACGTAAACCAGACAAAAGTCTGAATACTCATTGAAGATATTATCCATCCTTCTTTGGAAGATTTGAGGGGCATTTTTTAGTCCCATAGGCATTACATTCCAGATGTATTGCCCTTGAGGTGTGCTGAATGCAGTGAGGGGTTTAGCAGATTTCTTTAATTTAATCTGATAAAATCCTGACTTGCAATCAAACTTTGAAAACCACTTTTTGTTAAGGGTTTTATTGATAAGCATTTCCTTGTTAGGAAAGAAATAACCGTCAAAAACAGTTAATTCGTTTAACTTTTTATAGTTAATCACCATTCTGGGCTTTCCTCTCTTTTGTTCAGAGTGGTTGTTGACCATGAATGCTGGGCTACTATGAGGGCTTTTATTATCCTCAGTACTTTTAAAGGCTAGTTGCTTTTCTTCGAGTTCTTTTAGTTGGGCTTTGAACTCGAGTTCGTCTGCTTCGCTATATCGCATGGGCTTAACTCTTACAATTGAGTTGGCCTCTTTGAGCTGTATGTCTGCATAAGACTTATCTTTATCCCAATATTTTAATACGTTGTCATCGAAATGGGCTAGCAGAAGTGTTTTTACTTCATTTTCAAGCCGAAATTCTAATGCCCGTTGGGTGTTTGACAGGGCGTTTAACAATTGGGCTTTGACCTTGGAGTGGTCTTTGGACCTTTCTATAAGGTTTTTGGGCCGATTTATGGTTTTGGGCCTAGTATCTCCACCAGGCTGCGAAATTCAAGAAATTTCCGGACCCAAACTGCAGCCAATAAAAGAATGGCAGATCGATATTAAACAAAAACCATTGTTTAATAGATGCAATAGCATGCAAGGACGATATTCCATAGATGGTAGTATTCTGCGAAGCTACCCTATTGAAAGATTGCCAACCCCAAAATTGGTAAATTTTCAAATTGTGAGTAAAATTTACATCACCCAATGGAAAGATGGATTAATTTGGATTAATCCAGCCATACAGCATAACTATGTTGGTCCCGAACTTTATTCTCAAATACAAGAACATAAACTCACTTATGTTCCTGTACTCTTTGAATCCATTGAAAGGATTATTCATCTCGAAAATCAAGCTTTCAATACCAAAGCTGATTTATTATTAGGAATGCGTT
This sequence comes from Carnegiea gigantea, assembly GCA_029747015.1. NCBI lineage: Eukaryota > Viridiplantae > Streptophyta > Magnoliopsida > Caryophyllales > Cactaceae > Carnegiea > Carnegiea gigantea. The sequence continues at coordinate 14,257 of JAKOGI010000262.1, read as the reverse complement.
TCTTATCTGAAACTACTTATTCTATTACAGAACATTTTATGACCATTAAACTCAATGGTATAATTATTCATGCAAGCAAAGTCCATGAATAAAGTACCTTATATCAAGGTAGAATTAGTTTATAGGTTTCATCAACCCGAATGGTTTCATGCCATGATAGACACCGGATCGGATGTCACAATGACATCAGCCAATTCTTACCCAGAAAGGTATTGGAAAGACCTACATAAACCACTACAAGTGGTTGTAGCATCTGGACAAGTTACCAAGCTAACCAAAGCCGTCTTTGGTCAGTTTATAGCTATCCACGATAGTACGGAAAACCAATACAAGGTTCTACCATTACCTACCGTAGTAATACAAGCTCCAAAAGATGCTACCTATAACCTCCTTTTAGGCGTCGATTTTCTTAATCGATTCAAGGAATATAGTTGTGATCATTCACAGATCAGTTTCCTTACCCCATGTGGACATTGGATTAGGTCCTCTCTCATAGCCCATCCCCAATACCGAGGAACAATTTCATTTCATCCGCGCAGCCAGCCTGGTGGAGATACTAGGCCCAAAACCATAAATCGGCCCAAAAACCTTATAGAAAGGTCCAAAGACCACTCCAAGGTCAAAGCCCAATTGTTAAACGCCCTGTCAAACACCCAACGGGCATTAGAATTTCAGCTTGAAAATGAAGTAAAAACACTTCTGCAAGCCCATTTCGATGACAACCCATTAAAATATTGGGATAAAGATAAATCTTATGCAGACATACAGCTCAAAGAGGCCAACTCAATTGTAAGAGTTAAGCCCATGCGATATAGTCAAGCAGACGAACTCGAGTTCAAAGCCCAACTAAAAGAACTCGAAGAAAAGTAACTAGCCTTTAAAAGTACTGAGGATAATAAAAGCCCTCATAGTAGCCCAGCATTCATGGTCAACAACCACTCTGAACAAAAGAGAGGAAAGCCCAGAATGGTGATTAACTATAAAAGGTTAAACGAATTAACTGTTTTTGACGGTTATTTCCTTCATAACAAGGAATTGCTTATCAATAAAACCCTTAACAAAAAGTGGTTTTCAAAGTTTGATTGCAAGTCAGGATTTTATCAGATTAAATTAAAGGAATCTGCTAAACCCCTCACTGCATTCAGCACACCTCAAGGGCAATACATCTGGAATGTAATGCCTATGGGACTAAAAAATGCCCCTCAAATCTTCCAAAGAAGGATGGATAATATCTTCAATGAGTATTCAGACTTTTGTCTGGTTTACGTTGATGATATCTTAATCTTTTCTTCTAATATTGCAGATCATGCTGTTCATCTCATGAAGTTTATAGAAAAAAGCCGTAATCACGGATTAATTCTATCAGCTAAAAAAGCTGAAATTGCAAAAGAACAGATTGAGTTTTTAGGTCTTAAGATCGACCACAAAGGTATGGAAATGCAACCTCATGTATGTGAGAAAGTTGCTAATTTCCCTGATAAACTCAACGACCGAAAGCAGGTTGAACGATTCTTAGGATGTATTAATTATGTCAGTGACTTTATACCCAACTTAGCTTGGTTAAAAGGTCCTCTTCAAGATCTTCTTAAGAAAAGACTTAATTTACAATGGCAAGATTATCACACCCATCTTGTTCAATAGCTTAAAAAGTTATGTAATCAATTACTCAAATTGGCCATTCCTGAATCAAGAGATCAACTGATAGTTGAAACAGACGCCTCAGACCTATACTGGGGAGGAGTTCTTAAAGCCAGAAAGGCAGATAATAAAGAGCATATTTGCAGATATGCTAATGGTTGTTTTAAACCGGCTGAGATTAACTATCACAGCAATGAAAAGGAGTTACTCGCCCTAAAATGAAGTTTTGCTAAGTTTCATTTCTTTATTTTACCAGTAAAGTTCTTAGTCAGAACTGATAATACTAATGTCAAGGCTTATATCTTTAATAAGCTCCCTTGCACCCCCGAGTACAAAAGACGCCATGGATGGCAGCAATATTTTCAAGAATATCAATTCGATATTGAACATATAAAAGGTAAGAATAACCATCTTGCTGATTTTCTTAGCAGGGAAGCCAATGGTTAAAGAAGAGACATCTTCAATGGATGCCAAATCCTTAATGGAAATGGCCATTCACGAATTGTGCATCGCTCACGAGAGAATAGCACAAATTCAACGAGAGATCTCAGAAGGGATCAATCCTCGGATCATCCAAGCTCTATCAAGCTTAGATGAAATAATGGCACTACAAGCCATTGATTTATCTAATGAAACACATCAGGCCTTTCTTAGAGCATGTAAGCGTGCCAAGAATCTCCAAGAAGGAGAAGGACTCATGTCCAAAAGTCTCCAAGAAGGTGAAGGACTCACGTCCATCCCAGAGAGCCCTAAGCCTACTTTCAAAGCGAAAGGAAAGGTTCAGGAGCAATCTACCTCCTCAGAAACAGAGGAAGACGAAGATGACTTTTCCGTCATCATCCCCAAAACACAAAAGCCTATATTAAATCAGGCTATCTCAATGGAACAATACGTTTCCTACACAAAATGGGTATATTCAGCCCAGAACACTAACTGTCAAATTATTGATACTTCTGGGATATATCCTAGAATTCATTTCCTTGCAGGAAGCTCCACAGAGGAAGTTAGCAGAGCCGTTATATTTGGGTTCTGTGCTAGCATTACATGCAGCCCAGGGAATAGAGAAATCCTAGGATTACATAAATCCATTATTGAAGCTGTCAAGAAGTTTCGCAAAAGCTCCAGGTCTGATCTGGTAGTACTAAAATTACTATCAGCAAGTCCAGAAGTATTACCCACTCCAGCACCAAGGTGGATAATTGTCCAGCTTTGCACTCCAAATAGGGCAAACTTGAAGTTCAAAAAGAACAAACCGATTGAAATCCCAGATGTTAACGAGGGATGGATCTGTAACAGAAGAGCCCTCGGGTTTGTTGTTATCTTAAAAAAATTACAATCTTTAAGAGAAGCCAATAAAGGCTTTATGTATAATTCCCCCAACAATATCTTTATTTATGCTGAAGGAAGCTGTACCCCAAGATATGATGCCCTCAACAAAATAAGTTCTGGGATAAGTTTTATCCATACGTGTAGAGTACCAGGTACTCGCCATACTCGTAGCCTACTATGTAGAAATATCCACGAAGAGAAAACAGCAAGATGCTGTATCTGCCCCCTAAGGCTTCTTTAGGAAGGAAGCGTGTTGGACCCACTAGACTACAGTAAGATGCTAAAGGTAAAAGCATCAAAGGACTGCTGCATTATTAAAGCAGAGATTCCCCGACAAGCTGTGAAGGCATCCAGCAAAGAACGCATAAAGTAAAGGACGCGTTTTCTTTATCAAAAGCAAAAGCATCAATCAGCAACAGAAAAAGAAGAAATTATTGTAACTTTTTCTTTTATAATTTGTACGGTTTGCTTTTGTAATTACGACGATTGTCGGCCAGGCTTCTCTATATAAAGAAGCATTCCCTATTCTGTAAGGGGCATCAGAGAAAGGAGAGAGCAACTCTATTCCAAGAGAGATGAAGAGTGAGTGACTACTCCATTAAGAAGTAGAGTATGTAAGAAAGATTATTGTATAATTATTGGTATTATCAATAAAAATTAGTTTTTATGTATCTTGGTTTGCAATATCATCTGGTTTGAGAACGAGATCTGGAGTACCTTTGGAATAGCCAAGGAAGTAGCCATTAGACAGAAGGTCACCGGCGAAAAGGCTGAGGTCCAGTAAGGTATTGATCTTATCTCCAATTGATTATGTTCCATATCAAGATGCATTGCTACTAATTATATTGATAAAACTGATAATTATACTTGATCTTTGTGCATACTTGAAACTTAATTATTTTATAATGAACCCCTTCAGCCCTGAACAGTTACATGCCAAGGCAATTGTCCAAAATGCCTTAGAAAGATGCCTTCAAGAGAAGGAAAATAGTGAATTTCTCATCCAAGTTAAAGAGATCTTAGCTAATACTAGCAGACGAGGGATAGAGGCACTTAGTAGTGACTTTTTTTATAATCCTCTTGTTCTCGCTGACGGCGAAATTGTTATTCCTAGCCGTAGGAGTATTTTAGAACATGAAACTCTTCATCATGTTAATGCTATTGAACGCCAAAAGGCTATCCTTGAAGGGATTAATGAAGCCTTACTTTCCTTAGACACCTGTTTAAGACGTCATAACCAAAGTTATGATTATAAATTTCAACAATTTCTTAAAAGAAGAAGGACTAAGAAGTCTAGAAATAATTCCGCACCCAGTTGCAGCTATGCTTAAAAACTGAAAAAAGAAGGTCACGAAATGGTATCAGAGCCATATCACATGTCTCAAACCCAGAGATAATCGAGATAGTCTTAAAAGAAAAGATAAAAGATGGATATATATCTGTCAACAAGCTGAATTAGCCAACTCTCAGTGGTATGTAAACCCTGACCTAGCAAGCCCTGCTAGAGATTCCTTATCAGGATTAAGTGATGGATAAAGCAAGTAGCAGTTCATCATCTCCTTATAAGGAATTATGGAAGTCCAGTATACAAGGACAAACGATAGATACGAAATTAGAAAGTATCTATGAAGGCCTAGGAGAGATCCAGAAATTAATTCTGCATCACCCAAAGCCTAATACGAAACAACAAATTGTTCGAAGAAGAGTCAGATTTAACCCTTCTATAGATCCAACAAAACCTGGATATCCTTCAATTTCGAACATGGTTCGAACATTTATTTCTTTAGAGGAATTAGAAAACGAATATGCACAAGCTAATTCTGATGAAGAAGAGGAAATCCTAAACAGGATTAACGAACTCCAATTACAGTGTAATATGGAATCAACAGGAGAAACCTCCCAAGGTAACCCCTTAATTATACCTAACTCGACCCAATCAAGTGGTCCCAGTGGTCCTGAAGTAAGACCAGAATCACAGACTAACTTAGATAGTCAGATAGGTAGTAGTGACGAAGAAGAAGCACAGCGCTATCGATATCGTCACCATACGTCCAGACAAAGACGTGTTGGAGGAAGATATTTGTTTCCTCATCCAGGCCATGCTTACCCATTAAGTAATGCAGGAGCCACTTTAAATATTGACTGTGTCTCAAATACGGATGAAGTCATTAAAGAGTGGTCAAAGCCTTGCTTATCTATTCTGGTGTTACCAGAACTGATGGAGAAGAATTAAAAATCTTCATTCCTTTAACCCTAAGTGGAAATGTAGCCGACTGGTTCACTGCCTTGCCTGACGAAACTAAGGCAAGATATTTAGGTGGGACAACCACTAATGATAACAAAACAATCATTAACACGATTGAGAATGAAATTCGAAGAGAATTTCTGGGAGAAGATTACTCTCAGTATCGTTTAAGAGAAAAATGATTGAAAAGGCAAAAATACCTTACAATGCTTTATAATTTGCAAATATGTGACATCAACTACTTTGATGCTTATGTATGCGAATTCGAGAAGTATTATTACAAAGCTGAAGTATCATCAGCAGCACCAAATTCGTTAAATTTTCATAACGATATGTTTTTTACAAAATTACCATTTCCTTGGAGTGATTTACTTTTTAGTAAATGGAAGGCCGCTGAAAGACCAGAACGAACAGATACGCTAGGAGCAAGAATTGAATTTGCTAGAATAACTCTAGCTGATGAATGTGAGAAGGCCTATAAGAGAAAGAGGCTACAAAAGGATCAAAAGAAGTTGAAATGTAAAGATCAACTTTATTATCCTAGTAAGTTTGGTTGTCAATTAGACAAACTCAAACAGAAGAAGAAATTCAAAGCCAAGAAAAAACTTGGTAAGCGTTTGAAAAAACACCCCAAATCCTTCAAAAAGAAGAGAAAATTCTTTAAAAAAAAAACAAAAGAAAAAGGAAGAGAAAAGCTCTTCTAAGCAGATTCAAAAACAAGATTGCAAGTGTTGGGATTGCAATGAAAAGGGTCATTATGCAAATGAATGCCCTAAAAAGATTAACTTTGCAGGTGTATGCTCTAACGAGCTATTTGAGCAATTTTCAGGCTACGAAGAAGTAGAATTTTAAGACATAACGTCTGAAGACGAAATACTCGTCCTAACTTACTTATCTAGCAGCTCAGATGATGAGTCAGACTGAAGAACATTCTCAACAAGAGGAAGGTGAATCCTCAGGTATGTACTCTAACGAAGTACTTTTTGATAAAAAGAAATATCAAAAGATTTTATCTAAAAACCTCAAAATAAATGAGCATGAAGGTTTTAAACGGACCTTATTGCAGTTATTTCGAAGGAAGAATATTCAGTACTTTGGTACTAATATTCAAGAAATACCTATTAGCAGTAATATCGCTGAAGGACAAGTAGAATTGCCCTTAGTTACCATCGACCAGATTAAGCAAAAAATCAGGAAAATTCCTGAAAAAGACCGAACTAAAATTGGTTACATCCATTTTGGTGCAGTACGGATCCATTTGAAAGCTACATTTCAAAAGGGTTTAGACACACCAATAATCCTTACTTTAATGCATAACCGCATTGCAAATAGAGCAGAAGCCATAATAGGCATTCTTAAGGGAAACTTGGTTTACCAAAACCTTAGTTTTACCACTTACCCAGGGTATAGTATACCCATTAGGGATTTAGACACCAATCGTGCCTTAAATCTCTGTTATCACTTCCAAAGATATCAGACTTACTAGAAAGTCTACATCATTCCCCATTTACCATTTACACTATGGTAAGTTACATGTTAAGTAACACTCATGTCATTGATCAATTCCTCCAAAAGGATGAAATTGAGTTGGACGATATCTTTTCAGATATCTACGAAATTCAAGAAATTTTCAGACCCAAACTGCAGCCAATAAAAGAATGGCAGATCGATATTAAACAAAAACCATTGTTTAATAGATGCAATAGCATGCAAGGACGATATTCCATAGATGGTAGTATTCTGCGAAGCTACCCTATTGAAAGATTGCCAACCCCAAAATTGGCAAATTTCCAAATTGTGAGTAAAATTTACATCATCCAATGGAAAGATGGATTAATTTGGATTAATCCAGCCATACAGCATAACTATGCTGGTCCCGAACTTTATTCTCAAATACAAGAACATAAACTCACTTATGTTCCTGTACTCTTTGAATCCATTGAAAGGATTATTCATCTCGAAAATCAAGCTTTCAATACCAAAGCTGATTTATTATTAGGAATGCGTTTCTTATCTGAAACTACTTATTCCATTACAGAACATTTTATGACCATTAAACTCAATGGTATAATTATTCATGCAAGCAAAGTCCATGAATAAAGTACCTTATATCAAGGTAGAATTAGTTTAGGTTTCATCAACCCGAATGGTTTCATGCCATGATAGACACCGGATCGGATGTCACAATGACATCAGCCAATTCTTACCCAGAAAGGTATTGGAAAGACCTACATAAACCACTACAAGTGGTTGTAGCATCTGGACAAGTTACCAAGCTAACCAAAGCCGTCTTTGGTCAGTTTATAGCTATCCACGATAGTACGGAAAACCAATACAAGGTTCTACCATTACCTACCGTAGTAATACAAGCTCCAAAAGATGCTACCTATAACCTCCTTTTAGGCGTCGATTTTCTTAATCGATTCAAGGAATATAGTTGTGATCATTCACAGATCAGTTTCCTTACCCCATGTGGACATTGGATTAGGTCCTCTCTCATAGCCCATCCCCAATACCGAGGAACAATTTCATTTCATCCGCGCAGCCAGCCTGGTGGAGATACTAGGCCCAAAACCATAAATCTTGGGATAAAGATAAGTCTTATGCAGACATACAGCTCAAAGAGGCCAACTCAATTGTAAGAGTTAAGCCCATGCGATATAGTCAAGCAGACGAACTCGAGTTCAAAGCCCAACTAAAAGAACTCGAAGAAAAGCAACTAGCCTTTAAAAGTACTGAGGATAATAAAAGCCCTCATAGTAGCCCAGCATTCATGGTCAACAACCACTCTGAACAAAAGAGAGGAAAGCCCAGAATGGTGATTAACTATAAAAGGTTAAACGAATTAACTGTTTTTGACGGTTATTTCCTTCCTAACAAGGAATTGCTTATCAATAAAACCCTTAACAAAAAGTGGTTTTCAAAGCTTGATTGCAAGTCAGGATTTTATCAGATTAAATTAAAGGAATCTGCTAAACCCCTCACTGCATTCAGCACACCTCAAGGGCAATACATCTGGAATGTAATGCCTATGGGACTAAAAAATGCCCCTCAAATCTTCCAAAGAAGGATGGATAATATCTTCAATGAGTATTCAGACTTTTGTCTGGTTTACGTTGATGATATCTTAATCTTTTCTTCTAATATTGCAGATCATGCTGTTCATCTCATGAAGTTTATAAAAAAAAGCCGTAATCACGGATTAATTCTATCAGCTAAAAAAGCTGAAATTGCAAAAGAACAGATTGAGTTTTTAGGTCTTAAGATCGACCACAAAGGTATGGAAATGCAACCTCATGTATGTGAGAAAGTTGCTAATTTCCATGATAAACTCAACGACCGAAAGTAGGTTGAACGATTCTTAGGATGTATTAATTATGTCAGTGACTTTATACCCAACTTAGCTTGGTTAAAAGGTCCTCTTCAAGATCTTCTTAAGAAAAGACTTAATTTACAATGGCAAGATTATCACACCCATCTTGTTCAACAGCTTAAAAAGTTGTGCAGTCAATTACCCAAATTGGCCATTCCTGAATCAGGAGATCAACTGATAGTTGAAATAGACGCCTCAGACCTATATGGGGAGGAGTTCTTAAAGCCAGAAAGGCAGATAATAAAGAGCATATTTGCAGATATGCTAATGGTTGTTTTAAACCGGCTGAGATTAACTATCACAGCAATGAAAATAAGTTACTCGCCCTAAAATGAAGTTTTGCTAAGTTTCATTTCTTTATTTTACCAGTAAAGTTCTTAGTCAGAACTGATAATACTAATGTCAAGGCTTATATCTTTAATAAGCTCCCTTGCACCCCCGAGTACAAAAGACGCCATAGATGGCAGCAATATTTTCAAGAATATCAATTCGATATTGAACATATAAAAGGTAAGAATAACCATCTTGCTGATTTTCTTAGCAGGGAAGCCAATGGTTGAAGAAGAGACATCTTCAATGGATGCCAAATCCTTAATGGAAATGGCCATTCACGAATTGTGCATCGCTCACGAGAGAATAGCACAAATTCAACGAGAGATCTCAGAAGGGATCAATCCTCGGATCATCCAAGCTCTATCAAGCTTAGATGAAATAATGGCACTACAAGCCATTGATTTATCTAATGAAACACATCAGGCCTTTCTTAGAGCATGTAAGCGTGCCAAGAATCTCCAAGAAGGAGAAGGACTCATGTCCAAAAGTCTCCAAGAAGGTGAAGGACTCACGTCCATCCCAGAGAGCCCTAAGCCTACTTTCAAAGCGAAAGGAAAGGTTCAGGAGCAATCTACCTCCTCAGAAACAGAGGAAGACGAAGATGACTTTTCCGTCATCATCCCCAAAACACAAAAGCCTATATTAAATCAGGCTATCTCAATGGAACAATACGTTTCCTACACAAAATGGGTATATTCAGCCCAGAACACTAACTGTCAAATTATTGACACTTCTGGGATATATCCTAGAATTCATTTCCTTACAGGAAGCTCCACAGAGGAAGTTAGCAGAGCCGTTATATTTGGGTTCTGTGCTAGCATTACATGCAGCCCAGGGAATAGAGAAATCCTAGGATTACATAAATCCATTATTGAAGCTGTCAAGAAGTTTCGCAAAAGCTCCAGGTCTGATCTGGTAGTACTAAAATTACTATCAGCAAGTCCAGAAGTATTACCCACTCCAGCACCAGGGTGGATAATTGTCCAGCTTTGCACTCCAAATAGGGCAAACTTGAAGTTCAAAAAGAACAAACCGGTTGAAATCCCAGATGTTAACGAGGGATGGATCTGTAACAGAAGAGCCCTCAGGTTTGTTGTTATCTTAAAAAAATTACAATCTTTAAGAGAAGCCAATAAAGGCTTTATGTATAATTCCCCCAGCAATATCTTTATTTATGCTGAAGGAAGTTGTACCCCAAGATATGATGCCCTCAACAAAATAAGTTCTGGGATAAGTCTTATCCATACGTGTAGAGTACCAGGTACTCACCATACTCGTAGCCTACTATGTAGAAATATCCACGAAGAGAAAACAGCAGGATGCTGTATCTGCTCCCTAAGGCTTCTTTAGGAAGGAAGCGTGTTGGACCCACTAGACTACAGTAAGATGCTAAAGGTAAAAGCATCAAAGGACTGCTGCATTATTAAAGCAGAGATTCCCCGACAAGCTGTGAAGGCATCCAGCAAAGAACGCATAAAGTAAAGGACGCGTTTTCTTTATCAAAAGCAAAAGCATCAATCAGCAACAGAAAAAGAAGAAATTATTGTAACCTTTTCTTTTATAATTTGTACGGTTTGCTTTTGTAATTACGACGATTGTCGGCCAGGCTTCTCTATATAAAGAAGCATTCCCCATTCTGTAAGGGGCATCAGAGAAAGGAGAGAGCAACTCTATTCCAAGAGAGATGAAGAGTGAGTGACTACTCCATTAAGGAGTAGAGTATGTAAGAAAGATTATTGTATAATTATTGGTATTATCAATAAAAATTAGTTTTTATGTATCTTGGTTTGCAATATCATCTGGTTTGAGAACGAGATCTGGAGTACCTTTGGAATAGCCAAGGAAGTAGCCATTAGACAGAAGGTCACCGGCGAAAAGGCTGAGGTCCAGTAAGGTATTGATCTTATCTCCAATTGATTATGTTCCATATCAAGATGCATTGCTACTAATTATATTGATAAAACTGATAATTATACTTGATCTTTGTGCATACTTGAAACTTAATTATTTTATAATGAACCCCTTCAGCCCTGAACAGTTACATGCCAAGGCAATTGTCCAAAATGCCTTAGAAAGATGCCTTCAAGAGAAGGAAAATAGTGAATTTCTCATCCAAGTTAAAGAGATCTTAGCTAATACTAGCAGACGAGGGATAGAGGCACTTAGTAGTGACTTTTTTTATAATCCTCTTGTTCTCGCTGACGGCGAAATTGTTATTCCTAGCCGTAGGAGTATTTTAGAACATGAAACTCTTCATCATGTTAATGCTATTGAACGCCAAAAGGCTATCCTTGAAGGGATTAATGAAGCGTTACTTTCCTTAGACACCTGTTTAAGACGTCATAACCAAAGTTATGATTATAAATTTCAACAATTTCTTAAAAGAAGAAGGACTAAGAAGTCTAGAAATAATTCCGCACCCAGTTGCAGCTATGCTTAAAAACTGAAAAAAGAAGGTCACGAAATGGTATCAGAGCCATATCACATGTCTCAAACCCAGAGATAATCGAGATAGTCTTAAAAGAAAAGATAAAAGATGGATATATATCTGTCAACAAGCTGAATTAGCCAACTCTCAGTGGTATGTAAACCCTGACCTAGCAAGCCCTGCTAGAGATTCTTTATCAGGATTAAGTGATGGATAAAGCAAGTAGCAGTTCATCATCTCCTTATAAGGAATTATGGAAGTCCAGTATACAAGGACAAACGATAGATACGAAATTAGAAAGTATCTATGAAGGCCTAGGAGAGATCCAGAAATTAATTCTGCATCACCCAAAGCCTAATACGGAACAACAAATTGTTCGAAGAAGAGTTAGATTTAACCCTTCTATAGATCCAACAAAACCTGGATATCCTTCAATTTCGAACATGGTTCGAACATTTATTTCTTTAGAGGAATTAGAAAACGAATATGCACAAGCTAATTCTGATGAAGAAGAGGAAATCCTAAACAGGATTAACGAACTCCAATTACAGTGTAATATGGAATCAACAGGAGAAACCTCCCAAGGTAACCCCTTAATTATACCTAACTCGACCCAATCAAGTGGTCCCAGTGGTCCTGAAGTAAGATCAGAATCACAGACTAACTTAGATAGTCAGATAGGTAGTAGTGACGAAGAAGAAGCACAGCGCTATCGATGTCGTCACCATACGTCCAGACAAAGACGTGTTGGAGGAAGATATTTGTTTCCTCATCCAGGCCATGCTTACTCATTAAGTAATGCAGGAGCCACTTTAAATATTGACTGTGTCTCAAATACGGATGAAGTCATTAAAGAGTGGTCAAAGCCTTGCTTATCTATTCTGGTGTTACCAGAACTGATGGAGAAGAATTAAAAATCTTCATTCCTTTAACCCTAAGTGGAAAGGTAGCCGACTGGTTCACTGCCTTGCCTGACGAAACTAAGGCAAGATATTTAGGTGGGACGACCACTAATGATAACAAAACAATCATTAACACGATTGAGAATGAAATTCGAAGAGAATTTCTGGGAGAAGATTACTCTCAGTATCGTTTAAGAGAAAAATGATTGAAAAGGCAAAAATACCTTACAATGCTTTATAATTTGCAAATATGTGACATCAACTACTTTGATGCTTATGTATGCGAATTCGAGAAGTATTATTACAAAGCTGAAGTATCATCAGCAGCACCAAATTCGTTAAATTTTCATAACGATATGTTTTTTACAAAATTACCATTTCCTTGGAGTGATTTACTTTTTAGTAAATGGAAGGCCGCTGAAAGACCAGAACGAACAGATACGCTAGGAGCAAGAATTGAATTTGCTAGAATAACTCTAGCTGATGAATGTGAGAAGGCCTATAAGAGAAAGAGGCTACAAAAGGATCAAAAGAAGTTGAAATGTAAAGATCAACTTTATTATCCTAGTAAGTTTGGTTGTCAATTAGACAAACTCAAACAGAAGAAGAAATTCAAAGCCAAGAAAAAACTTGGTAAGCGTTTGAAAAAACACCCCAAATCCTTCAAAAAGAAGAGAAAATTCTTTAAAAAAAAAACAAAAGAAAAAGGAAGAGAAAAGCTCTTCTAAGCAGATTCAAAAACAAGATTGCAAGTGTTGGGATTGCAATGAAAAGGGTCATTATGCAAATGAATGCCCTAAAAAGATTAACTTTGCAGGTGTATGCTCTAACGAGCTATTTGAGCAATTTTCAGGCTACGAAGAAGTAGAATTTTAAGACATAACGTCTGAAGACGAAATACTCGTCCTAACTTACTTATCTAGCAGCTCAGATGATGAGTCAGACTGAAGAACATTCTCAACAAGAGGAAGGTGAATCCTCAGGTATGTACTCTAACGAAGTACTTTTTGATAAAAAGAAATATCAAAAGATTTTATCTAAAAACCTCAAAATAAATGAGCATGAAGGTTTTAAACGGACCTTATTGCAGTTATTTCGAAGGAAGAATATTCAGTACTTTGGTACTAATATTCAAGAAATACCTATTAGCAGTAATATCGCTGAAGGACAAGTAGAATTGCCCTTAGTTACCATCGACCAGATTAAGCAAAAAATCAGGAAAATTCCTGAAAAAGACCGAACTAAAATTGGTTACATCCATTTTGGTGCAGTACGGATCCATTTGAAAGCTACATTTCAAAAGGGTTTAGACACACCAATAATCCTTACTTTAATGCATAACCGCATTGCAAATAGAGCAGAAGCCATAATAGGCATTCTTAAGGGAAACTTGGTTTACCAAAACCTTAGTTTTACCACTTACCCAGGGTATAGTATACCCATTAGGGATTTAGACACCAATCGTGCCTTAAATCTCTGTTATCACTTCCAAAGATATCAGACTTACTAGAAAGTCTACATCATTCCCCATTTACCATTTACACTATGGTAAGTTACATGTTAAGTAACACTCATGTCATTGATCAATTCCTCCAAAAGGATGAAATTGAGTTGGACGATATCTTTTCAGATATCTACGAAATTCAAGAAATTTTCAGACCCAAACTGCAGCCAATAAAAGAATGGCAGATCGATATTAAACAAAAACCATTGTTTAATAGATGCAATAGCATGCAAGGACGATATTCCATAGATGGTAGTATTCTGCGAAGCTACCCTATTGAAAGATTGCCAACCCCAAAATTGGCAAATTTCCAAATTGTGAGTAAAATTTACATCACCCAATGGAAAGATGGATTAATTTGGATTAATCCAGCCATACAGCATAACTATGCTGGTCCTGAACTTTATTCTCAAATACAAGAACATAAACTCACTTATATTCCTGTACTCTTTGAATCCATTGAAAGGATTATTCATCTCGAAAATCAAGCTTTCAATACCAAAGC
>JAKOGI010000261.1:760000-803855 GCA_029747015.1 Carnegiea gigantea | reverse complement strand
TATATATATATATATATATATATATATGTTGCATTAACTTGAAATAAGTACTGAACGAACTGAAATAAACTCACAAGGCATGAAACTAGCCCACTTTCATAACGCGCGAATAGGAGGTAAGCATGTCAAGTTCATGTCATTTCAACGCATAGCTAACCAACTAGACATGTCATTCTCAAAACATAACTAACCAACTAAACATGCCATTTTCAAAGCATAACTAATCAACTAAACATGCCATTTTCAAGCGTAACTTCACTTAACTTAACAAGCATCATTTTGAAGCGTGCTTAGATCGTTTCAAGGCTACTTTTAAACACAAACTAACCCAATTAACATGCATCGAATGTAGGCATTCTTAGTTCATTTTGAAATCTTTTTCAAGCATGAATTAGTTAACTTAGCAGGTATCGATTCGAAGTATTCGTATATTATTTCGAAGCTACTTATAAGCATATATTAACTAAACTAACATATATCGATTCGAAGCCATTTTCAAGCATTGATTAACCAAACTAATATATATCGATTCAAAACATCATTAGGTTATTTCAAAGTCACTTTCAGGCATGAAAAACTAACATGCATTGTTTTAAAGTAATTTCTAAAACAAGACATGCATAATCTCAATTAATCTAACTAATCCTAAACTGACAGGCATCATAACTTAAGGGCTAAAACAATTTCGAAATTACTAATACTTAGGAGGCGAGAAACACCCACCTAGACTCCAAGATAGAGGACCCGATTCCTGGGCTAATTGGGCTCGATTTGGAAGTTTCAAAACCTGAATTTCGACTCTTCCTCGCCGCTACTCTCAAACCCGAAGCAAGTTAGGCCAATCCCCGATTTCCCTCTTCTTTGTTGCTGCTGAGGTTGCTACTGGTTGCTGGTTACTGCTTCCCATCCCCCCTTTTCTTACCTTCAAGCCTGCCAGACCGTCGTTGGTGGCGGTGGAGGCGGCGTTTGGGGGTCGCAATGGTTAGGGTTTGACCCAAGCCCCTGTTTCTCACACTTTACCCGAGCCTGCCTCCTCTCCCTCACTCTCAGTCGCTCTCTAGTCGCCGGCAATGTATGCCTATCGCTACCTGAACCGACGCAGGCACTGGCCCCCCATTCTTTTTCTCTCCCTCGCTCGAACTCTCTCTTTCCTCTCACCGGCCGAGTTCGATCTCAGCTTCTAGCAAACGGATGGTGGCCGGTGTAACGCCACCATCGCTGTCACCATCCTCACCTCCCTCTCTCTTTGGGTTTTGGGGTCACAGGGCTAGGTTGAGATCGCCCCTTATCGTGATTTTATCCGAGAATACGGGTGTTACAGGAGAAGATATGGAAGTCCTATAAAAAGGGGAAAAGTCATAACTTCCATATGTTGTACTAATATAGATGCATACTATGTAATATATTGTTAAATATATAATTTTAGTTTTTTAGGTAGAATGTTTGACGGATTGAAGCAAGCCTTAGCCAACTTTGGTCCACTCAACCCTTCAGGAAGGCTGTGCAAGACTGGGTGTACAAAAACAATGTACACCCAATTGTTGGGTACTAACAACTTCACAATCTAACCCTTGAATATCAAAACCCCCC
Source organism: Carnegiea gigantea (assembly GCA_029747015.1). Classification (NCBI taxonomy): domain Eukaryota; kingdom Viridiplantae; phylum Streptophyta; class Magnoliopsida; order Caryophyllales; family Cactaceae; genus Carnegiea; species Carnegiea gigantea. Next base: position 802,265 of record JAKOGI010000261.1, on the reverse strand, counting down.
TTGTTAGAACCCTTCGGTCTTCCGTGGAAAAAAAAAAAAAAACCCTAGAGAGTCAAAACTTAAAACCCTTCTCTGGAAACAACCCTTGAGACTTAGAACACTTGTCTGAATAATAGACAAGAAGAACACTAAAAATGAACTCAAACAAAAGCTGCTTAATGTTGAACAAAGATTAAGCAGTGTGAAAAGAGCGAAGACGGAGAGAGACGGACCGAAACAGTCAGAAAATCGAAAATAAGAGAGCAGCTATTGAAAGACAAAAAGTGGAATGAGAGAGAATTTAAAGACAGAGACTTGAAAGAGAGAAGAGGAAATGGAAAGGGTAGAAGCCCTCGTGGCTGTGAGGATGCAAGCTGTGGAGGAAGACTTTGAAAGAAAGAGGAAGGAAGCAATCGAATTGAAAGGGAAAGGATGGAAAGAGAGTGAGATGAAAGACAGAAAAGCAAGAAAGCCATATTCGAATCCATATAATACAGAAATGGGATGATTTAGAGCAGCACAAGGCAGAAGGTCTGGCAAGGTATGAAGGGGAAAGAGAAAGATTAGAAGTGGAAAGGATTGAGGCTATTGTGAAACAAAGGTTGGAAATTATTGAAAAGAATAAAATTCAAGCTTTGGAAAGGCAGAGGATGGAAGCAGAGAGGGAGAGAATGGAAGCCTACTAAGGAAGTGTATGTTATTCTTGGCTGATAGACTTCAACTATGTCTGTTATCTAAGAAGAACTTTAGTCAATGGACTATGAATGTCTGACACCATATCTCAAATATACTATATGAACTTTTGTAGGACCACGTATTGTGTGTTATTTTTAGAAGTGATTGATTTCTTTTCTATCATCTAACTTATACATTGCTGTCTTTCACCTGACTATCTCTTTACTTACAAATGCGCAGAGGATGTGGGCTCATTTGAGGCCATTTTAGTTGAGGTTAGGAAAGTTGGGGAAAGTATCGAGAAGATGATTCCAATGGCAACTGTCTTTACCGTTTTAGGGAGGAGTTACGACTATATTGTCCAGCAAGGATCATCCGATTTTAAGGATGATAATCCTGGTAGACTAGCGATGATTGTGCATGGGTCAACATTGTGCGCTATTTTATCTGGGTTCACAAAGTTGGACATGCCTTTCTGGACAGCACAATGGCTAGTATGCCGAGGAGTTTTCCTATCTGGCACAACGACAACATATCATTTTTTTGTCATTTCTTAGATTTAGGAATGTCTATAGGTCTTGCCATTTTCATGGCAATTTTACTAGGTTTGTACGTATAAATTCCCTCCCTTTAGGGTTGGTAATTATCTAATATGTGTTACTTGACATAAAATTGTAAATCTTTTTCCGCTTTTGTTGTTGCAAACAACTTAGGGGGTATTTGATAACAACAGCTATTTGGAAAAAAAAAATAGCTGTTTGGTAGGAGTTTAGCTATTTTGATCAAGTCAAACTGTTAAATGATGTTTGGTAAAGAGTTGTTTATAATAGCTGTTTGGCTCCAAAAAAACTCTTTTTAAAAAAACTATTCCTATTAACCTTTTGAGAAAAGCTTTTTGTAGAAATGGCATAATTATCCATAAGTTTTGAAAAATTATACACTTCTCATTAAAAACTAATTCATAAATAAGGGTATAAATGAAAATTTACCAATATAGTTTTTAAAAACAACTAGTTTTTACCAAATATTTTTTCAAAAATCAGCTAATTCAAATAGCTAATACAAACAACTAATTCAAACAGTTTATACAAATAACTAATAGCTGCTTGCTAAGCATGGCCTTAGTATTGTTTTTTAGTGTAAATAGTAGAATGTTAAGAGATTAATAAGCATTCCTCCCTCATTTCTACAATTTTTTGTAATCCCGTCAAAAATCTTTTGGATGTCTAATCATAATGTGTTTTAGTTTGAAATTTCGAATTAACAGTTACAAATACAACAACCAAAAAGAAAAAATCTAAGTTCCCTTGACTAAAAAAATAAAACAAAAGGTTGTGGTTACAATTCCACACAGCCCTATAATCTCAATCACTTGTCTAAAAACAACTCTTTAGTCCTTAGTCTTTAATTGAAAACAAAAACAATAAAAATGGTTATCATATGTGGTACCAATTAATTCATTAATTATGGAAAAAAGAAAGAAACAAACTCTTGTGCTCAATATTCTTTCAAAACTAGCATACTCACTTTTTAGAAGCAGTTTTTGGCAGTAATTGATTGGTTTATTGTTTTAACATGTGTGATAATTTATGTTAAATTTTAAGCTTTCTATGAATTGAAATCTAGTGAGAAACCTTTAATTTGGTCTTATTTTTGAATTCTTTGTTCACATTTTAGCTTGCTATTTATGTTTCATTCTCCTGTGTCTCCCTTCTTTCTGCTCAAACCTTCTTTTTTTTAAAAAAAATGCGTTTATGTGTTGAATTTTTTGTGTTTAATTTTACTTTGTTTCAATTTCATGTTTCACATATATTTCATTCTACAATGTTTCACATATATTTCATTCTTTCACATATATTTCATTCTAATACTTGGTGGGAGTTTATCAGCATCTTCTACCTCATTGAACCCTTTGTCATCATTTCTGGTTTGCCAAGCTCAATCATTCGAGATCTATGTCATCAACTCAATATGTCTCAAGGGATGTTTTTATTAATTAGTCTATTTAATTTTTAGTTATTAGTTTTTCAACATATATAGTATTAACATTGTGTCATGCTAGGGATTAGCAGAAAAACATACTAATAGATATCTAAATGATGAATGTCGTATTTGTATATGATTTCACTAGTGTTTGGGAGTCATTTTAGGGATTATTATGCTTAGTTGTATGATTTATGTCTCTATTTCTACCGTCACGCTTGGGTTTTGCTTGTTTAAAGGTGTTTGCATATTTTGACCTTATGAGCCCAAATCATTGTGTAGAATGAAGATTTTGAGGCTGTGTGGATCAAAGAAGATAGCAAAAATAAACCAACACAAACGTGCAGTGGCCAGCACTACGGTCCAGGAGGTTCCAAGAAAAAGCAGTAATAGGAATAAGAGAGCACAACCCAACCAGTGGGCACCACGGCCTGGCCATGGTGGGGACCATGATTCGTGGGGGGCCCCATGGTCAGGCCATGGTGAGCTCTGTTCCCTCGAGTCTGCTAGTTTTTTTTTTTTTTTTGGGGCGGCTTTTTGTGTTATAGGTGTTTTGGACGTTACAGCTTGATTTCAGTTATAAAAGCCCCGTTTTACTACTTTCTTATATCCAATTCCATCATCCATCATCTTCCTCACATCCATAATCAACTATTAGAGAGGGTTGAAGAAGAAAGAAGCAAAGATTGAGCAACATTCAAAGGCTTTTTGAAGTGATTAAAAGATTGTCATCCGGGTTGCTAGAATAAGCTTTTTTTTCCTTCTCCTCTTATCTAACTTCTCTTTTAGTTTAGATTAAGAGTTTTGAGATGTTTTCTTTGTTAATTTCAATAACAAGTGAGTAGATTTCTTTATCTAGGGGTTGCTAAGCTGAACCAATGTTGTTTATTTTGCTAGTCTAACTTTATGTACTGCAAATCCTTGCTTGGTTGTTTCAATCTAATCCTTGAATCTTGATTGCTATTATGAGATTTTTGATCAACTTCTTGCATGCATGTTATATGTTAGATCAAACTACTGAAAAGTGAAGATCTACATTGGAAAACTAGAATCAGACTCGGTTTAATAATCATTGGAGAAAGGATTGTGAGTCAAATGGTCTTGTGATAATCCTATTCTTAAACTTGGTTAAATTAAGATCTACTAAGAATTAGTAAATATTTTGATTAAGTTAATTCACTCAATTTCGAAAGAAAGTTATGAATTATCTAATGATTATCGACTGTTGAATCAATTGGCAAGGTGAAAAAGTGTTTGTTTGACTAGTTAATTCGGCACATCGTTAGTTGATGCTACAACTAGATGTTTTTATTCATTGATATTAGTCTATTTGTTCATCATTGGTTAGATAAAAACCCAAATCAAATCTTAATTTCACTTAGCAAGCTTGTAAAAGAATGCTTGATAATTCAATCTAGTCTTCGTTGGAAACAACCTCGATCTAAATTACAATGTCTGTGCACTTGCGGTGACGATCACTGAGAAAGATATATATCTTGATGGTGGTTTTTGTATTTCTCAGTCATAACCAAATATCATGGGTACAATAGGAATATACTCACAATGTTATACGTGGTGTTTCGATCATGCACGAATTTTGTATCAAGGTGTGATAGATTATCTAGAATTTTTGAAAGATGTTGATTATTTTTGGAGTTTATTTTGCTGGCTAGTTTTTCACATGGTTTAGATGTTTACACACTTATATCATCTACTCCCCATGATATTGATCAGATTAGACTTTTTTTGCCATTATTCTATAAAAATACTTATAATATTTAAATTTTTGATCAAGTCTATTGTTGGCCAATATGCCTTATATAACTATTTTCAACAATAAAATGGATAAGAATGAGAATTGGCAATGATTTCATTTGTTAAAAGTGTTGACATTATCACTTCAACAACCAATGTTGAGAATGTGTTTGGTGATGTTGTGAATGACTGTGATCACATGAGTTTTGTTGGCTATGAAGCCACTATGAGATTGTGTTATTGTTATTCTTCATCAAAAAACTAAATGAGTTCAAACCATAGGATTTGAATTATATTTGTACACAAACCAAAGTATACATATGAAAAAACCAAGATTGTTGGGATATATATTTAATTTACTATGAATTTTCAATTCAAACTTTTTGACACATATAAATATATTGATGAAAAGAAATAATATCATATTTAGACATGAAAAGTTTTATGTCAAATATATAACAAAGGTCTAATTTTTGGCATTTTAGTTTGAATACCATATTGATAATTTAAATTTCAATTTTTTATGCCAACTAAAATTTAAATTTTTTCTAGTAAATAAATTTAATTTTATATTTTATATGTTAACACTTGCTATATTACTAGTCACTACTTAGATAACCGTGCAAAAACATGGGCACAAACTAGTTACCACGATTTTAGTTTGCTGTCGATAGAAGCAATATGAATTTTGCAGTTCAATTTAGGTCTTAACTGACATGGATCACGTTTATTATCTATTTCTGTTGTGAAAAGAATGTATTTCTGACGTGAAATTTTCTTGAATTCTTGAAATGATGAGATTTTCAATCATTAGATTTACTCATGTTTCAATTTTAGTCATTAGATTAATTAAGAAAATTATGATACGTAAATTAAAAATACTTATCAAAAAATGAAAACTATCAAACTTCTCATAAGTTCAAACACGTCTCTCTATCAACTACTAACCAATCTTTCTTAATTATATTCCTAAACTTGTAGTTGTCAAGAAATCATCTTTCTTAATCACATTTCAATTCCCACAACTCTTCTTTTTCCGTCTCCCGACAACCCATTCTATACTCCAATTACATATTTTTTTGTTTTTTACATATGCATTTCTCCTTGTTCAAAAGAGAGGTTTCCATTGTATTCTCACAGTATTAACACAATGATTGAGAAGCTTGTCTATTTTTTTTAAAAAATTGTTTAGCTTAGTTCTATTAGTTTTTTGTTGCTTATAGTTTTAGTTTCCTTTCTCTTTTTTAGAAAAAAGGTAAACACAACTTACCAAATTCAGCATTGTGATCTACCCATGTTCTAACCAATAGTGTACAACAGAATTCATAAGGAGGAAGACAATGGTAAAAAACGTTCGAATACAAAAGACATATAAGATTGATTTGGCCACCCGATTAACTATCATATTATCTTCTCTGTACATATGGTGGACATGAAAATTTAAGTTATGTGGTTGAGAAAGCTATAGCAATTATTGCCTATTTGAAGTAAAAGATGACAATATGCCAATTTCTAGAGATGCTTATCCATCACCCTATTATGTGATTGATCATTACTCAGTCCCTACTCTCCTTCGTTCGTTTTCTTTATGTAGAAAGTTGTGAAAACCTGATATCTACGATGAATTAAATTGCTAATAAAATGATAAATTCCTGTTAATTATTGACGGATGAACCCAACAAATTTGTCAAAATTCAGTCCGCAAACAACCAAATTCTAGAAATAGACTAAGGGGGTGTTTGGCAAATAACTTTTTGAAGAGTTTTTTCCAAAAAAAACTCTTCAAAAAGTTATTTGCCAAACACCCCCTTAGTCTATTTCTAGAATTTGGTTGTTTGCGGACTGAATTTTGACAAATTTGTTGGGTTCATCCGTCAATAATTAACAGGAATTTATCATTTTATTAGCAATTTAATTCATCGTAGATATCAGGTTTTCACAACTTTCTACGTAAAGAAAACGAACGAAGGAGAGTAGGGACTGAGTAATGATCAATCACATAATAGGGTGATGGATAAGCATCTCTAGAAATTGGCATATTGTCATCTTTTACTTCAAATAGGCAATAATTGCTATAGCTTTCTCAACCACATAACTTAAATTTTCATGTCCACCATATGTACAGAGAAGATAATATGATAGTTAATCGGGTGGCCAAATCAATCTTATATGTCTTTTGTATTCGAACGTTTTTTACCATTGTCTTCCTCCTTATGAATTCTGTTGTACACTATTGGTTAGAACATGGGTAGATCACAATGCTGAATTTGGTAAGTTGTGTTTACCTTTTTTCTAAAAAAGAGAAAGGAAACTAAAACTATAAGCAACAAAAAACTAATAGAACTAAGCTAAACAATTTTTTAAAAAAAATAGACAAGCTTCTCAATCATTGTGTTAATACTGTGAGAATACAATGGAAACCTCTCTTTTGAACAAGGAGAAATGCATATGTAAAAAACAAAAAAATATGTAATTGGAGTATAGAATGGGTTGTCGGGAGACGGAAAAAGAAGAGTTGTGGGAATTGAAATGTGATTAAGAAAGATGATTTCTTGACAACTACAAGTTTAGGAATATAATTAAGAAAGATTGGTTAGTAGTTGATAGAGAGACGTGTTTGAACTTATGAGAAGTTTGATAGTTTTCATTTTTTGATAAGTATTTTTAATTTACGTATCATAATTTTCTTAATTAATCTAATGACTAAAATTGAAACATGAGTAAATCTAATGATTGAAAATCTCATCATTTCAAGAATTCAAGAAAATTTCACGTCAGAAATACATTCTTTTCACAACAGAAATAGATAATAAACGTGATCCATGTCAGTTAAGACCTAAATTGAACTGCAAAATTCATATTGCTTCTATCGACAGCAAACTAAAATCGTGGTAACTAGTTTGTGCCCATGTTTTTGCACGGTTATCTAAGTAGTGACTAGTAATATAGCAAGTGTTAACATATAAAATATAAAATTAAATTTATTTACTAGAAAAAATTTAAATTTTAGTTGGCATAAAAAATTGAAATTTAAATTATCAATATGGTATTCAAACTAAAATGCCAAAAATTAGACCTTTGTTATATATTTGACATAAAACTTTTCATGTCTAAATATGATATTATTTCTTTTCATCAATATATTTATATGTGTCAAAAAGTTTGAATTGAAAATTCATAGTAAATTAAATATATATCCCAACAATCTTGGTTTTTTCATATGTATACTTTGGTTTGTGTACAAATATAATTCAAATCCTATGGTTTGAACTCATTTAGTTTTTTGATGAAGAATAACAATAACACAATCTCATAGTGGCTTCATAGCCAACAAAACTCATGTGATCACAGTCATTCACAACATCACCAAACACATTCTCAACATTGGTTGTTGAAGTGATAATGTCAACACTTTTAACAAATGAAATCATTGCCAATTCTCATTCTTATCCATTTTATTGTTGAAAATAGTTATATAAGGCATATTGGCCAACAATAGACTTGATCAAAAATTTAAATATTATAAGTATTTTTATAGAATAATGGCAAAAAAAGTCTAATCTGATCAATATCATGGGGAGTAGATGATATAAGTGTGTAAACATCTAAACCATGTGAAAAACTAGCCAGCAAAATAAACTCCAAAAATAATCAACATCTTTCAAAAATTCTAGATAATCTATCACACCTTGATACAAAATTCGTGCATGATCGAAACACCACGTATAACATTGTGAGTATATTCCTATTGTACCCATGATATTTGGTTATGACTGAGAAATACAAAAACCACCATCAAGATATATATCTTTCTCAGTGATCGTCACCGCAAGTGCACAGACATTGTAATTTAGATCGAGGTTGTTTCCAACGAAGACTAGATTGAATTATCAAGCATTCTTTTACAAGCTTGCTAAGTGAAATTAAGATTTGATTTGGGTTTTTATCTAACCAATGATGAACAAATAGACTAATATCAATGAATAAAAACATCTAGTTGTAGCATCAACTAACGATGTGCCGAATTAACTAGTCAAACAAACACTTTTTCACCTTGCCAATTGATTCAACAGTCGATAATCATTAGATAATTCATAACTTTCTTTCGAAATTGAGTGAATTAACTTAATCAAAATATTTACTAATTCTTAGTAGATCTTAATTTAACCAAGTTTAAGAATAGGATTATCACAAGACCATTTGACTCACAATCCTTTCTCCAATGATTATTAAACCGAGTCTGATTCTAGTTTTCCAATGTAGATCTTCACTTTTCAGTAGTTTGATCTAACATATAACATGCATGCAAGAAGTTGATCAAAAATCTCATAATAGCAATCAAGATTCAAGGATTAGATTGAAACAACCAAGCAAGGATTTGCAGTACATAAAGTTAGACTAGCAAAATAAACAACATTGGTTCAGCTTAGCAACCCCTAGATAAAGAAATCTACTCACTTGTTATTGAAATTAACAAAGAAAACATCTCAAAACTCTTAATCTAAACTAAAAGAGAAGTTAGATAAGAGGAGAAGGAAAAAAAAGCTTATTCTAGCAACCCGGATGACAATCTTTTAATCACTTCAAAAAGCCTTTGAATGTTGCTCAATCTTTGCTTCTTTCTTCTTCAACCCTCTCTAATAGTTGATTATGGATGTGAGGAAGATGATGGATGATGGAATTGGATATAAGAAAGTAGTAAAACGGGGCTTTTATAACTGAAATCAAGCTGTAACGTCCAAAACACCTATAACACAAAAAGCCGCCCCAAAAAAAAAAAAAAACTAGCAGACTCGAGGGAACAGAGCTCACCATGGCCTGACCATGGGGCCCCCCACGAATCATGGTCCCCACCATGGCCAGGCCGTGGTGCCCACTGGTTGGGTTGTGCTCTCTTATTCCTATTACTGCTTTTTCTTGGAACCTCCTGGACCGTAGTGCTGGCCACTGCACGTTTGTGTTGGTTTATTTTTGCTATCTTCTTTGATCCACACAGCCTCAAAATCTTCATTCTACACAATGATTTGGGCTCATAAGGTCAAAATATGCAAACACCTTTAAACAAGCAAAACCCAAGCGTGACGGTAGAAATAGAGACATAAATCATACAACTAAGCATAATAATCCCTAAAATGACTCCCAAACACTAGTGAAATCATATACAAATACGACATTCATCATTTAGATATCTATTAGTATGTTTTTCTGCTAATCCCTAGCATGACACAATGTTAATACTATATATGTTGAAAAACTAATAACTAAAAATTAAATAGACTAATTAATAAAAACATCCCTTGAGACATATTGAGTTGATGACATAGATCTCGAATGATTGAGCTTGGCAAACCAGAAATGATGACAAAGGGTTCAATGAGGTAGAAGATGCTGATAAACTCCCACCAAGTATTAGAATGAAATATATGTGAAAGAATGAAATATATGTGAAACATTGTAGAATGAAATATATGTGAAACATGAAATTGAAACAAAGTAAAATTAAACACAAAAAATTCAACACATAAACGCATTTTTTTTAAAAAAAAGAAGGTTTGAGCAGAAAGAAGGGAGACACAGGAGAATGAAACATAAATAGCAAGCTAAAATGTGAACAAAGAATTCAAAAATAAGACCAAATTAAAGGTTTCTCACTAGATTTCAATTCATAGAAAGCTTAAAATTTAACATAAATTATCACACATGTTAAAACAATAAACCAATCAATTACTGCCAAAAACTGCTTCTAAAAAGTGAGTATGCTAGTTTTGAAAGAATATTGAGCACAAGAGTTTGTTTCTTTCTTTTTTCCATAATTAATGAATTAATTGGTACCACATATGATAACCATTTTTATTGTTTTTGTTTTCAATTAAAGACTAAGGACTAAAGAGTTGTTTTTAGACAAGTGATTGAGATTATAGGGCTGTGTGGAATTGTAACCACAACCTTTTGTTTTATTTTTTTAGTCAAGGGAACTTAGATTTTTTCTTTTTGGTTGTTGTATTTGTAACTGTTAATTCGAAATTTCAAACTAAAACACATTATGATTAGACATCCAAAAGATTTTTGACGGGATTACAAAAAATTGTAGAAATGAGGGAGGAATGCTTATTAATCTCTTAACATTCTACTATTTACACTAAAAAACAATACTAAGGCCATGCTTAGCAAGCAGCTATTAGTTATTTGTATAAACTGTTTGAATTAGTTGTTTGTATTAGCTATTTGAATTAGCTGATTTTTGAAAAAATATTTGGTAAAAACTAGTTGTTTTTAAAAACTATATTGGTAAATTTTCATTTATACCCTTATTTATGAATTAGTTTTTAATGAGAAGTGTATAATTTTTCAAAACTTATGGATAATTATGCCATTTCTACAAAAAGCTTTTCTCAAAAGGTTAATAGGAATAGTTTTTTTAAAAAGAGTTTTTTTGGAGCCAAACAGCTATTATAAACAACTCTTTACCAAACATCATTTAACAGTTTGACTTGATCAAAATAGCTAAACTCCTACCAAACAGCTATTTTTTTTTTCCAAATAGCTGTTGTTATCAAATACCCCCTAAGTTGTTTGCAACAACAAAAGCGGAAAAAGATTTACAATTTTATGTCAAGTAACACATATTAGATAATTACCAACCCTAAAGGGAGGGAATTTATACGTACAAACCTAGTAAAATTGCCATGAAAATGGCAAGACCTATAGACATTCCTAAATCTAAGAAATGACAAAAAAATGATATGTTGTCGTTGTGCCAGATAGGAAAACTCCTCGGCATACTAGCCATTGTGCTGTCCAGAAAGGCATGTCCAACTTTGTGAACCCAGATAAAATAGCGCACAATGTTGACCCATGCACAATCATCGCTAGTCTACCAGGATTATCATCCTTAAAATCGGATGATCCTTGCTGGACAATATAGTCGTAACTCCTCCCTAAAACGGTAAAGACAGTTGCCATTGGAATCATCTTCTCGATACTTTCCCCAACTTTCCTAACCTCAACTAAAATGGCCTCAAATGAGCCCACATCCTCTGCGCATTTGTAAGTAAAGAGATAGTCAGGTGAAAGACAGCAATGTATAAGTTAGATGATAGAAAAGAAATCAATCACTTCTAAAAATAACACACAATACGTGGTCCTACAAAAGTTCATATAGTATATTTGAGATATGGTGTCAGACATTCATAGTCCATTGACTAAAGTTCTTCTTAGATAACAGACATAGTTGAAGTCTATCAGCCAAGAATAACATACACTTCCTTAGTAGGCTTCCATTCTCTCCCTCTCTGCTTCCATCCTCTGCCTTTCCAAAGCTTGAATTTTATTCTTTTCAATAATTTCCAACCTTTGTTTCACAATAGCCTCAATCCTTTCCACTTCTAATCTTTCTCTTTCCCCTTCATACCTTGCCAGACCTTCTGCCTTGTGCTGCTCTAAATCATCCCATTTCTGTATTATATGGATTCGAATATGGCTTTCTTGCTTTTCTGTCTTTCATCTCACTCTCTTTCCATCCTTTCCCTTTCAATTCGATTGCTTCCTTCCTCTTTCTTTCAAAGTCTTCCTCCACAGCTTGCATCCTCACAGCCACGAGGGCTTCTACCCTTTCCATTTCCTCTTCTCTCTTTCAAGTCTCTGTCTTTAAATTCTCTCTCATTCCACTTTTTGTCTTTCAATAGCTGCTCTCTTATTTTCGATTTTCTGACTGTTTCGGTCCGTCTCTCTCCGTCTTCGCTCTTTTCACACTGCTTAATCTTTGTTCAACATTAAGCAGCTTTTGTTTGAGTTCATTTTTAGTGTTCTTCTTGTCTATTATTCAGACAAGTGTTCTAAGTCTCAAGGGTTGTTTCCAGAGAAGGGTTTTAAGTTTTGACTCTCTAGGGTTTTTTTTTTTTTTTCCACGGAAGACCGAAGGGTTCTAACAAGGGGGGTTTTGATATTCAAGGGTTAGATTGTGAAGTTGTTAGTACCCAACAATTGGGTGTACATTGTTTTTGTACACCCAGTCTTGCACAGCCTTCCTGAAGGGTTGAGTGGACCAAAGTTGGCTAAGGCTTGCTTCAATCCGTCAAACATTCTACCTAAAAAACTAAAATTATATATTTAACAATATATTACATAGTATGCATCTATATTAGTACAACATATGGAAGTTATGACTTTTCCCCTTTTTATAGGACTTCCATATCTTCTCCTGTAACACCCGTATTCTCGGATAAAATCACGATAAGGGGCGATCTCAACCTAGCCCTGTGACCCCAAAACCCAAAGAGAGAGGGAGGTGAGGATGGTGACAGCGATGGTGGCGTTACACCGGCCACCATCCGTTTGCTAGAAGCTGAGATCGAACTCGGCCGGTGAGAGGAAAGAGAGAGTTCGAGCGAGGGAGAGAAAAAGAATGGGGGGCCAGTGCCTGCGTCGGTTCAGGTAGCGATAGGCATACATTGCCGGCGACTAGAGAGCGACTGAGAGTGAGGGAGAGGAGGCAGGCTCGGGTAAAGTGTGAGAAACAGGGGCTTGGGTCAAACCCTAACCATTGCGACCCCCAAACGCCGCCTCCACCGCCACCAACGACGGTCTGGCAGGCTTGAAGGTAAGAAAAGGGGGGATGGGAAGCAGTAACCAGCAACCAGTAGCAACCTCAGCAGCAACAAAGAAGAGGGAAATCGGGGATTGGCCTAACTTGCTTCGGGTTTGAGAGTAGCGGCGAGGAAGAGTCGAAATTCAGGTTTTGAAACTTCCAAATCGAGCCCAATTAGCCCAGGAATCGGGTCCTCTATCTTGGAGTCTAGGTGGGTGTTTCTCGCCTCCTAAGTATTAGTAATTTCGAAATTGTTTTAGCCCTTAAGTTATGATGCCTGTCAGTTTAGGATTAGTTAGATTAATTGAGATTATGCATGTCTTGTTTTAGAAATTACTTTAAAACAATGCATGTTAGTTTTTCATGCCTGAAAGTGACTTTGAAATAACCTAATGATGTTTTGAATCGATATATATTAGTTTGGTTAATCAATGCTTGAAAATGGCTTCGAATCGATATATGTTAGTTTAGTTAATATATGCTTATAAGTAGCTTCGAAATAATATACGAATACTTCGAATCGATACCTGCTAAGTTAACTAATTCATGCTTGAAAAAGATTTCAAAATGAACTAAGAATGCCTACATTCGATGCATGTTAATTGGGTTAGTTTGTGTTTAAAAGTAGCCTTGAAACGATCTAAGCACGCTTCAAAATGATGCTTGTTAAGTTAAGTGAAGTTACGCTTGAAAATGGCATGTTTAGTTGATTAGTTATGCTTTGAAAATGGCATGTTTAGTTGGTTAGTTATGTTTTGAGAATGACATGTCTAGTTGGTTAGCTATGCGTTGAAATGACATGAACTTGACATGCTTACCTCCTATTCGCGCGTTATGAAAGTGGGCTAGTTTCATGCCTTGTGAGTTTATTTCAGTTCGTTCAGTACTTATTTCAAGTTAATGCAACATATATATATATATATATATATATATATTATAGATATATATATATATATATTATATAATATATATATATATTATCATATATATACATACATACATAAATACATACATTAACACACCACACAGATTAGATATATATATAATATATATTATATATTATATATATTATATATTAATAATAATATATATAATATATATATATATATATATATATATATATATATATATGCTTATGCTTATATATGCTGTATCGAGCTGCTGGATGGTTGTTGCTCGCTTGGTAAGTTTATACGTAGCTATTTCATTTGACTTTATGATAATATGCTATGGTTGTGGAATTGAAAATCGAGTTGGTAGTTGGATGGCTTGAGGATAAACTAATGAGAGTTTTGAGGTTTTTTGTAGTTGGTATTGTGTGAGGAGGGAGCCTGGGTTGTGATTGACTGTAATCATGTGGATTACAAGGCCATGTGTGGATTATTCTACTGAATTGATTATGAAGTGTTTTGAATGTGTTACATGCAAACCCGTTGCCCTTTATGTCATTAAGTTTCATCTCGTGAGTGAGGGTGTGTTTAAAAAAGAAAGTTTTCATGGTTGTAAGTAATAGTAGCCATGACTATTAGCAATCGATGGCATATTTTAAATATATGAATATAGTTTTGAGAGTGAACTAGCTAGAACGGGGGAATCCCTAAGAAATTTAAATAAAAAGAGAGTGCGATGTATGAAAAAGAATTTTGGTGCGAGAGGCAGCAAACTTATTAGCCATTATGGCCCATACGCTTTAAATTAGCTAAGATAATATGCTTTGGATAATATGATATGAATGATGTTAGTTTAGGGGATAAGTCCTGGTACTAGGAAACCCTAGAAGACCCTGATGAGGGTAATGGTCTAATATGTTATATGTAGCCGTCTTGGGAGTAAGAGCTTATTGTGAGCATTAGGTCTCACTATAGGGTTTGAGAATAGATTTCACATAATTAGCACCCTATAATGATCTTATACTAGAAGTATTTTCATAATAAGTAAAGAAAAGCAGTCGGCATTATGCCATTTCAAATATTTCAGAAAGAAAGTTTTTATGGGCCATCAAGAGGCCAGATTGAATGAAACATGAAAAGTTTACAAGGGTCTTATTAGGACCAATACAAAAGAGATTCTTTAAAAAATATGAGCCTCAAGGAGGCTAAGAAAAGAGCTTCATGAGCCTCAAAAGACGAAGAAAAGAGTTTTTATGAGCCTAAAGAGGCTAAGTAAAGTGTTTTCAGAAAAAGAAAGAAGAATTTTTATGCATATCATGTCATTAAGATTCTAAGTGCAGTATGAATGAAATCTCAAGCACAGCATGGCCATATCCTTGTGATGCATTGAGCATATGAGTTTGAATGTACATGTTTAGCTAAAGAAAGCTCCTTGCGTAATCTCTATTTCATGTGTTTAAGTATCTCGTATGAGTGAATTAGATAGATAAAGCATAAATCACGAATTATATCACATAACTTATGAAAGAAAGTTCTGTGCTTAGCCTCGTTGCTTGCTTATGTGTTTGACTGCTTGTTAGTAAAGAAATTTAGTCATTCAGGGACTTAGAAATGTGTTGAGTGGTTAGAATGAAGTTTATGGTTAGTGATCCTTCCTCAAGGGTTTTATGATTGCCTAATATGATAGTAAAGTATGAATACGTGATATGTGACTATTAAAGATATTATTACTTACAATGGTTTTGGTTTTAAGGAGTGGGGGATACTCACTGAGCTTGTGGTTGCTCATCCCATTTTTCTTTCCCCTTTTTCCCCAAGTTTGCATTATGATAAGTAGGAGCCAAGTCACTTATACCAAGATGGATTATATTCTTACTTACCGGCTGTCATGTGTACCCATTTGAAGGGGTCTTACGTGTTTAATGAAGTCATGTAATGTATTCCTAGAATTGTAAATGTTGTAAACAAGTATTCTAATTCATGTAGTGCATTCGGTTTAGGAATCGCTCTGTATGGCCATATGAGCCATCCATCATATTTGTCAATTGACCTTTTCAGCTGAAATTAGTTACGATTTAGGATGTAAACCCCATTACTCCAGTTATGTGAACTGTTGAGTTGTATCTTTCATTTCTGCTTTATTAATGAACTATATTGATTGATGTACTCCGAGCGAATTGCTCATTGAGTTATGAACTTTGGCGTGTGGCCGTTGAGCTTATTTTAAAATATTTTATGCTTCCGTTGATTGTAGGGGTTATTGTAAGGCTTTTAGCGTGAAAACGATCAATTTTTAGGGGAAACTCTGTCTGTTTTGCCTCGGAATTTAAGTAGAAAGTTAAGAAAACATAACGCTCATAGCCCCAAGGGTTGAGGGCCTTACATTGATGGTATCAGAGCACGGTCCTGTGACCATAGGCCGCGACCTGAGTCTTGCATTTTATATACTTGCCTAGGAACGCGTTCACAATGACGTGATACATGCCTGCCTTGTGTGTAAATGTGAGTTTTATGTGAATGTTAGTGCATTTACCTAGTTAGGTGCGGCTTAAGTGAGCTCATTAACCAAGTGAATGAACAAATTGCTAAGAGTATGAGCCGAATGACTTGCATTCTTATAGACGAGCTAAGTGTTAGCTTAATCGACATTGTCATGTGTGTGCACCTTGGTGATTTTAGTCGAAAGTTTAAAGAACATATGATTTAAATTCGAATGATTGGAAAAGCCTCAAGTCTAAGCCCATCTTTGCCCATAAAGTACGATTTGCTCCTTGGGCCCTATAATAGAGTAAGCAGACGTACTCGAAGGTTGGTAGAGAGAGAGCTAGAAGCAGGTAAACTATTTCCTTGAGAAAACCTAAAGACCTTAAAGGTTAAAGTCTTCTGATAGTGAATTAGAGTTATGCTTTTACATTAGAAACCTTTCTAATCGTTTCGTTGGGTCTTATTGTTTCAACCGAAGACTCGCATTTGCCTTGCAATAATGCTTGGGTTAGGATTACGAGCTTAACTCTCTGTGTGTAATCAAATGACTTTGAGTGTTGACATGCCAAGGTGTATGCATTATCGGATGTATTAATGATGATTTGTTGCAAGTGATTAGAGGCAGCTTTCTATGGCGAAAAATCTCACTAGGTGATACCCCCTATACGTGAATTTGGAATTGTAAGAAATTAAATGAGATTTTGGTATGTTGGATAGAAATTAAGCAATAGGAGTGCATTTCTCTTGACCATTGCTTGAAAATTATCTTCATTGTCTAGTGTGATACTTGTTGTCATCTGTATAATGTGCTTGATGGCATACCCCCAGAAAGCCCCAAACAAGATCACAAGGATGCCCAACCCCTACCCCCAGCAGTCCTCCCTCAACACCAACACCTTCAATCCATATCTCTGTCCCAACAGCCTGTGGAATCCCACCTACTTCAAAAAACTCCTCCCAACCCAGCCATACCCCTAGAAGGCCCTAAACAAGATCACAGGGATGTCTAACCCCTACCCACCGCAGTCCTTCCTCAACACCAATACCTCCAATCCATGTCTCTATCCCAACAGCCCATGCAACACCACCTGCTTCAAAAGATCTATCCCAACCTAGCCATACCCCTAGAAGGGCCCAGACAAGATAACAAGAAAATCCAACCCCTGCCCCCATAATTCCTTCAACACTAACACCTGTAACCCAACTACAAAGTCCCTTTTCTACACCCTACTATAGTCCAAGAAGGGCCCAGAAAAGCCCATCTCAGGCTTGTATTAGTTCAACCACATCTTAGCCATGCAACACTCCAATAAGAGCCAAACCAAAATCCCATTCAACACAGTCAAGGCACTCAGTTGATGTAGGTTTAGGGATTGTGAGGAAGGATTGTAATGACCTGAAGGACTTTGATGTGGGTTCTTTATACCAACCACAAATCCCAGAGTTGGATATATTCTTTGAAGATGATAAGAATGTACTCAGTAAGGAGGTGGAGCAGGCATGATGACAGTGAGGGGAGTGACTATGAGGGAGGGAAAAGTGAGGACTCTGAACAAGAGTCCATGGATAAGGAGTCAGGTTCTGAGGGGCTAGAAGACATTAACTTGGAGATAGATACTCAAGATAAAATGATGTTAGGGCATCAATTGGTTGATGAAGATGGGAGTGGAAGTCAGTTAGTAGTCAATAAATTGGCTAACGTGTTCCAAAAGGATAGGTTATGGAGCAAAGGGAGGGATGGAAAGGTGAAACTCGCTCCTGGTAACATCTTTACTTGTAAGAAGGACTTGTTGAAAGTGATGAGAGAATATTATGTTCAAGAATGTGTATATTTCAGGAAATTAAGGAATGATAGGAAGAAAGACACCCAGAAATGCTCTGATTCTAGATGCACATTTAGGATTCATGCATAAATGTTTGTTGACAATGTCACTTGGATCATAAGAAGCATCACTGGAAGTCATATGTGTCCTGTGGCTAAAGAGAACGAGATGCAAATTCCAAATAGGTTGCCAGCCATCTGTTGGAGGACTTTAGGTCCAATCCAAACATGGATGGAAAATGTATGCAAGATACAGTCATGAAGAAATATGGGTCTTTCATTCTTAATCATATCTACTAGACTGCAAGGAGGTTTATGAAAGAGATTAAAGAAGGCAAACATAATGAAGGCTATAGGGTACTTCCACAGTACATGGAGCAGTTCAAGGAAAGAAATTTAGAGTCTGTGTGCTTCATAAACTAGACTTACTAAGGCCCAAGGAAGAACCTCACCTTTAAGAGGTGCATGATCTGTGTTGGTTCGGCAATATCAGCTTTTAAAGAGCATTGCAGGCCTCTCATTGGTATTGATGCATGCTTTTAAAAAGGTCCCTATAAGGGAGTGTTGATGACTGCTATGGGATTGGATGCCAATAATGGTCAGTTCCCCCTTGCTTATGGGGTGGCACCTTGTGAAAATGAAGAGGAGTGGAGTTTCTTCATTCATGGTTTGTTGTGGCTTTAAGGAGGATATGTGTTCTGCACTTTTACAAGAATTTTGCTTCTCAATACCCTGGTAAGTCAATTGTTAACCTTATTTTTACCCTTTAGTTATCATTTCAGGGATACTTATTTTTCCCATTAAAACATTGTAAAGTGCTTGGTTCCATTGTTTTTCCTATATTGCTGCAAATGCCTACTCCCCCTATGTGTTTACAAAGGCTATGGACAAGATTAAAGAGAAGCATGCTTCTGCATATCACTAGCTAAAGGACAACGTGCCCTTAGAACGTCATTGGGCAAGGATTAAGGTTGATGAAGCCTGAAGTCAGATGACAATACTAATAACTTTGTGGAGAGTCTTAACAATGCTATTGTGAAGCATAGGGGCAAGCTAGTGTACAATATGCTAGAAGAGATTAGGAAGATAGTTGGGAGAAGGTTTGATAGGAGGTTTCAATTGGCAGCAAGTTGGGATGGCAAAGTCACACCCTATGTGGAGGAAAAGTTGAGGATGACTGACATAGAAACCAAGAACTATAGTAATGTTGTTCCTACAAGAAGGAGAGAGTTTGATGTTTTAGAGGGTAATACTAACTGTACTGTTAAGCTGAGAGACCATTACTATGATTGTAAAAAATGGCAGATTAGTGGCTTGCCGTGCAAACATGTAGCTAGATGTATTCTAAGGATGAACCAAAAGTTAGAGGACTATTGTGCTCACTGGTTTCTAGTTGAAAAATATAGAAAATTATATGATGGAATTATTGATCATATTCCTGACTCATGCATGTGAGGGGGGGACTAGTTTGCCAAGATTAGATCATCCTTTTGAATTGAGGAAAAAAGGAAGGCTAGAAAAGCATAAGAGGAAAGAGTCCATTGCTATTATGCAGCTCCAGGGCAGGTTAAGATATGGTAGTGGCACCAAAAGGTGCAAGAATTGCAAGCAACTAGAGCATAATACTCTAAGTTGTGGAAAACCGAGGGATGCAAATGGCAACCTCATCCAGAAATACAAGAGGAAGCCCAAGCAAAAAAAGAAAAATCAGGTTGGGAGGCCTAGAAAGGTTCAAAAGATTAGCCATGCTACCACTGCTGCAGCAACCTCAGTTACTCCCACTCAATCCAGCCAAGCTCATCATTAATGATGCAATTGCAGTGTTTTTTGGACGACAAATACTTTTGTAATTTTGCTTATGTGGTCTTAGTCCCCCACTCCTAATAGAAGTTAAAGTGTTGCTTACATTTTAGAATTTTCTATACACCTAATGAGGCTGCAACTAGTGAATCTTGTTCAGAGGGAAGCAAATAGTGCAATGTACAAACTTATCAATATTTCTTTTGCAACCACTCAAGAGCTTAATCATAAGTTTATTAGCATTAAACATGTCACATTACACAACACATTTCATATTATCATTACAATTGACTACACTATGATCACAGCATAGTAACATAACAATGATTCTCTGACCCTTCATTATTTACACAATCATTTTCAGTTCTCTAAATTCTTGCCTTATTGCTTGAATCTCACTCAATATCTTTGCATTCAAATTCTGCCTCACAGCATCAGCTCAATCGAGAAGCTTATCCCATTGGATACATTTCATGTAAACTCTTCGAGGATTATTGCTTGACTGTGAGACTCTTCTTGTACCTTCAACATTAGATTTCGGACATGTCACAAATTCATGCTCATTGTGACTGCTCCATGAGGAAGAAGACCCTTGCATTTTCAGTTCCCTAATATCAACAACATTATCATTAAAAAAAAAATATGCCTATTATCATTTGCTATATACTATAAGTTTTGTTAAATCAAATATTCCTATTATCATTTGCTATATCCCAAAGTTTTGTTTAAAAAAATATTCCTATAATCAAGGTTTAAATTTAAAAACAAATAAAATTATTTAATTAATTATTTTCAATTAATACATTATAATATATAAATTTTGTGCTTAAAAAAATATTACCTTCAACTGGAACACCTTGCTGCTTAGCCTTGCAATGGAAGGAAGAGGGAATGAGAGATGAGAGAGAAACAGTGGGAGCGGAAGAAGGAGTGTTGCCTTAAAGAAAGAGAGCATGAGGAGAGATGACTATTGAGGGAGGGGAGTTTTTAAAAGAACTCAAACCAATCCCACTAACTTTCTCAGCAGCCTACAATAGTACTAAATAAGGGCAGTTTCGGTATTTTACACATTACGATGCTTTCACGCCAAAATTTGCTTGGAATTTGCATAGCTGGCACCGAAAATAGATCTATCACTAGTTGCAGCAAAATAAAAGAGACTTGATAATCTATTTTGAGAACACAGGACCTGAAAATAGATTCCATAAAATAATATGCACCTTGGAGCCATTTGTTGAGTTAATTGTGTTAACATGTAACCTAGAAGTATATTTTAGTAGGATGATGATAAATCCTAAAAAAAAACTTCACCTTTTTGCCTAGTGGTTTTGTAATAGTATTTCAGCAAGAAGTGTATTCGACGAAGCAAAAGTGTACTCTTGCATATTCAATTAGTAGGTTGTTAAACACACTATCCTTTGGTTTTGATCTAGTGGATACGACTAGCCCAAAAACATATGAACGATGAAGTGTTAGGTTAATTAGCCATTTTCATCCATTATTTAATATATGCCTTTTCCCTCATTTGAAATTAAATATGAAATTAATCTAGCCCAGCTATATTTCTAAGAGTGGTGAAGGTCTACTCGTTATTAGCATGTTGAATATATACATGCTTTAACCAGTTCCAAGATGATTGAACTCGGTCCCGCTTGCTCCAATCTACTTCTATCTACTGCCACATACTCCAACCTTCTGTAAACCTCTCACAAAAGTATTCCAAACCTGCTCGTACCTAATTAGAACTGTTCCAACTCACTTCGACCTATTTCAACATGCTTCAACCTGAAAACCACTCCTCTAAAATGTTGAAAACGAATAGACCCTGAGTCTTTCTATCTAGCGCCTAAGCTAGTATTGGATTAAACCAAATAAGGATATTAAAAAATCATGAAGAGGAGAAAGCTCATATACAACAATAATGGTCCATGAGAGCAAATATCCATATGTTTTTTTTTCTTTTTTTTTCTTTTAGATCTTTGATCCTCCATTAAACAAAATCAAATCAACTATTATAAAAGGTACTTTTTCAATATGGGGTTTCATTTAGAGGACCCAAATTCAAAACTTTCTTTTGGTGATTAAATCCCAATTGTTTCGAACTTTCTATTTTTGAAACGGAATATTTGCAAAATTTCCATGAATAGAATCAAACTCGACTCTCGGGATAATTCTTTTCACTAGCTTTTTTGGAGAACCTCCTCGAGTTCCCACTAAAAAGGTGACTTATGGAAACCCTTCGAGCAGACGAAATTAGCAATAATATTCATGAACACCATTAGAAATTATAGCTAAACTGAAAACAGAACTTGACAAATTAACAAGTGGGCTATTTCTTTGCAAAATTATGCTCAATTTTATATCAGAGATATTGAGAGATCAAGAATCCTCTATAGTTTTGCTTAAAAAATCCAATATGAAACTTCTTACCCCATTTTTAATAAGATTTCTACTAGAAGCATACAAGTATTGTAATGTGCTTTTAATAATAAAATATACGTTAACAACATGTATAGATAGACATAAAATTTATTACAGTGCGTGCGTCTATGCTAAAGAGGAACACTTATACATAGAGTTAAATCTATGTACTCGGTGATATGATACATTTTGGGGGAGGAAAGAATTTTTTTGTTTTTCGAAAAGGAGGTCACAAGAATAGAAGGAAGATTTTGGGGGGGGGGGGAATGCCCCACAATAATCAGGATTATTGATCAATTTTTTTGCAATCAAAGGAATTTTCATTCATTTCATACAAGACCATGCTAAAAACGATTCCTATATCCAAATCCAAATTCAATACTTCAAAAATCTCGCCCCCAGGTGAGGTATAAGGGAGTTAAATGCAACAGTCTTATCCATAAATTATAAAATTACAGAGAGACTAGTTTCAGTTAATCCTAAATTTAAAAATTATAGACTACCTATAATTCTATAAAGATAAAACAGAGAAAATTTAGAGGGACATTCTGTACAATAATGCGTTTTCATACCAAGCTGCTCAGCTTAAACTATACCATCTATTCACTTCCTCCCCGCGAAAATGGACGTCGTAGCTCCTCTCTTCCACTCTCTCCCCTCAACTCCTCCACCAAAACCAACAACAACAACAACAACAACAACTCCTCCCAGTGTGGGTCCCGCTTTCGCGGGGTCTGGGGAGATCTAGCTGTAGGCAACCTTACCCCTACCGGTATTCCTATCCATAGAGAAGTTGATTCCTTAAGACCCACAAAACAGTTTTTTTTTAAAAAAGGTTTAAAGAGAAAACGATTACAAATCAAAAACCAAGGAGGAGAAAATGGGCCGGAGAGCAAAATAAACAAAGAGCAGAGACATACCTCAACCAACCAGGGGCGCTAGATGCCGTCACATCCCAGAAAAGTACGACCTGCAGACAAGCACACCAAAACCCTACCCGCCCCACTCCACCGAAGCTACTACCACCTACGCGGCTGGTCCCCTACAATCAGAGACCTTAATCCTATCCCGCCACAACCTCCTATCCTGAGCCATGTCCTCCGTCAGACCAGCAACTCTCAGGTCCTCTCTAACCACTTCCTCTAGGCTCTTCTTCGGTTTACCCCTCCCTCTCTTTCCACCGGGGGGGACGATCATCTCGCACCTCCGCACTGGGGCGGCCACACTTCTCCTCTTTACATGGCCGAACCATCTGAGCCTCGATTCCCTCATCTTCTCCTCTATGGGGGCCACTTCAGCTAAGCTCCTAATTACTCCATTCCTAATTCTGTCCAATCTCGTAAAACCACACATCCACCTGATCATTCTCATCTCAGCTACCATCAACCTTTGGGCCTGCGTCTTCTTTAGAGGCCAACACTCCGATCCATAGAGAACAACCGATCTAACTACCATCCGATAGACTTTGCCTTTCAATCCTAGGGGCACTCTCTTGTCACATAGTATCCCTGACGCTGACTTCCACTTTTGCCAACTCACTCTTATCCGCTGGCTAATATCCTCGTCAAACTCCTCCACCAAAACCCTTCTCTCAAATTCCGCCATTTTCATCCCAAATTCTCTGCTTCAAACCATAATATTCGCATTTCTTTCTCCACGTTTCGCCTTTCGTCCTTTGCTTGTCCTAAAATCCTCCCTACAGCTTCATCGTAGGTCTCATATAGTCATCTGGCACAATCTGCAGTAACCATCAATCCAGGCGTTAAAAAGTATATATACGTTAAGTTGAATACCCATCATTGCAGCCTGGAAGAAGAGTTGAAGAGCTTCGTGCATCCGCCCTTGTTTGCTGAGACCATTGACAATTATGGAATCGATGACAAGATCAGGAACATGGCCATTTTCTACCATCTTTCTGTACCAGATAAAGGCTTCTTTCAAATTTCCCAAATTGCAGAAGCCATCAATAAGACTACTGTAGGCTATAACGGAAGGCTCCAAACCACGCTTCACATATTCACCAAACACCCCGCAAGCCTCAAGCACATGCCCACCTTGGCATAACCCATTTATAAGAATGCCACAAGTAACTATACTAGATGGGATGCCTTCACTCTGCATTCTGTTGTGTGCCTCGATCAGCTTCTCCAGCTTCCCCACCTTCACATATGAATCCATAATCGAGCCAAAAACAACACTATCTAACTTGAAGCCCTTCTCTAAAGCTTCAGACAGAAGGCAAGACCCTACTTCCAATTTTCCATCTTTAAAAAGACCACCAATAAGTATACCACATACAATCAAGTCTGGAGATATACCCCTCGCCGTCATCAAATGGTAAAGCTTGAATGCTTCATCCAGTCTCTTTGCTTTGCAATATGAGTCAATCAAAGCGCTAAAGGTCACCGGGTTAGGACTCGGACCGACTATAAATAACGATGGTTGATATTCTACTTTATCTCATACAAACTCTTTGAGTAATTCCTTACGCAAATATTGGCTAGCTAAAAAAGAAAATTATAAATTAAAAAAAAAAGATGGCAAACAAACTCATAGGAGGTTTTGCTTTCATGCTTGTTATAGTGTTCCACACCTCAATGTGTGTTGCCCAAGTGCCAGAAGAAGACGAGTTCGCAAAGGAGTTTACACAGCCAGTACCGACGTACCCACGGTTCAGATTCCCTCTGCCAATCTGCCACCACGACTATGACCCGGTTTCTATAAATTTTTGGGTGATTGCATTCATAATACCACCAAGTGATGCAGAGAGCAAGTTTTCAATGCCATTTCGACAAGGCCTCTTTGGTTGATGAAGCATGTTGTCAAAAGATTGTCCAAGCTGGATATTTGTGCAACCGTGCACTTTCTTACACGCTTGGAAGGACTGAAAAATTCAAGAATGATGAACAGTTGATCTTAGCAACGAAATATATGCTCAATGTGGTGAAACACGGTGAATGAACTAATTCAACTGTACCCATACCAATAAAATTATGTCTGCAAACACATACATATAAATGGTACTGCTTAAATGATTTTGCTTTTTATCAGACTGCTTTTAAGAGTTAACAACATTTTCTTAATTCCTTATGTGTGACCTTGAGGTTGTCGGCTACCTAGGACATACTGTATATGAAGCACCTAAAGTGATTGAAGTTAGGAGTTCATAGAAGGGGAGCCAGTAAAAAGCAAGCTAAAGAGACACCAAAGACAAACTTCACAGGCATAAAACCTAAAATGGGCAGATCACAAATACATGAACATGAATGCCGTGTTAAACAAGCCACCAAGATTATGGACACCAGAACTATCAAATTGCAAAACTTGCAAGAATATCAAGAAAATTTGACAGCAGCAATCTCAAAATAAACTGCCTTTTTGTCTCCAGGCGCTGTCTTGTATCCTAAATAGCTTTAATTGAAAAAATAAAACTACCTCACTGTTTGATACTTAATTCAAGCTCTTACCTAAACCCGGTCAAATGAGTCAATACCCGAACCAGAGCCTGAATTCAGCAGGATATCAGCTGGAAGTTGCCCGAGGTTCGTTCTTGACTCATAACTGCTTCCTGTGATGTTTTCCTATGTCATATACACTGTTTCCATTCATTCTGGATGGGGAAAAGATCTGACAACAAAAGGTTAGTTCAATTGGCACCAAGAGAGTCCCTGATCTTCTGAATGGTGCAGGAGAGGAGGCGGTTCACAGTGTCAATTGATTCCACAGTGAGCTTTGCTGTAGGAAGACTGCTGACCAGAATCTGGAAGCCTAAAGTAAGTACAGATGCGCCTTCATGTGAATTGTTCATTTCAGTAGGTAAGTTAGCAGGTAGTGGTCCATCAGATATTGCAAAACCCGAGGGCAGAAGAGCCAGATAGTCAGAATCTCCACCCCTCATGACTGACTCCATAGACACTGAGTCAACTGGAGCATACACTACAAATGAACCTGTTCGGTCTGTCCATGACTCCTGTAGTATCAGCATGTTACTCTCCCTGGGCGGTGCAGCCTGCACAAAGTTGTCAAACCAGAGGGCTCAGATTTTTATTCTCTTCAATTTTAATGTAAAATAGATGGCCATAAAACTAGACTAGCACAATAAGCTTGTCAAACAGATGTATAGTTTTGGGTCAATGTAGCAAGAGTTTTGAGCCCAAAATAGGATTGCATGGTTTCGGGCCTCTGTTGAAGTTGGGTTCAGGTCAGGTTATCATATGCAGAGCAGTTTATTAAGTCACAACAATGCATAATATTGTTAGGTTTACTTTTCCGCCCATCTCCCTCAGAAATGCCTCCGCCAAAAAACACTCAAAGTTCCTCTACGTAAACTACTCCATGGTAACACATAGGCGTATGCTCTTTGACTATAAAAGTGACACTCAGTCTCTACTCACAGGAGGGCAGAAGACGGAAACACAATTGGTTCTGTCATGGCTCTTGGAGAGGCATGCCACCACTTCCAAAGATCCACCATTGGCTAAGATGTCCCATTTGCCACGTAGTTTCTCATCACGTAAGAAGTCAAAGAGGTGTTGCCTAGGCACAGGAATCCAAACCGATGTTGAAGCACTCAGCACCACACCTGAGGGCTCCCCAGGCTCATTTATGCTCACCCGGCTCATCACACACACATCAGCCGCCAAAGCCCCCACCTGCAGCCTCTCCCACCGCCGAGAAGATGAACGACAGAGACCTGAGCAGAAGTTGCTGCTTATGCGCCTTGTGAGCTTCAAGATGCTCCTCCTCCCCTCTAGAGCTATTACTCGTACTGCTGCAATAAAAGAAATGCAATGAAATTGGGGAAAGGAAAGAAGGGAGGTTTTAAGCAGTTCAATGACATGAAAGCGAAGAGCAAAGATTGGGGGGCAGGGGACCTGAGTTGTTTTCAGGGGTAATCATAGCGGACATGAAAATGGCTGCACATTCACGTTCCCTCTGGAGAGTGGCGAGCCACCTTTGAGCACCAAAGGCTAATCCAGACCTCATCAATGGGCGATACAATTGGTGAGTACAACTTTCATCATACTCGACATGTTCAATCCAGGTAACCTGAAACTCAGTCATGTTACGCCAGAGTTGAGACCAAAATATGCCAACACACACTTCTTTCTTAAGTGAAATACTTGCTTTTTAAACACTGAAACTTACTATGTCACAAGGTCTGTCACTCATGTATGTAGAAATTGAGTTCAAGTGGAAGGTTATTCTTATGGACCTATGGTCATGTCTGGAGTGATGAGACATGAAAAAAACCGACCTCTGCATCCAACCCAAACTAGACCCAGAAAAGGCAACTGATTTTCGCTCATGCCGAAACTAATCGGCTAAACAGAACTGACAAGTAATCTGCCTGGCCTATATTGCCTGCACATTCTCTCCATGAACATATTAGCAGATCCGAATGACCAACTGACTATCCATGGGCCTGCTGTGACCACTCTAAACTTAACCATTTTGCTAGGTATTACAAATTTAGATTTCCAAGCAATGCCTAAGGCTTACGGGCAAGGACACATTTGCAGGCCACTACAGTCCAAATTTTGCTTGCCAAATGTGCAATAACAATGAATACATCCACACATGAATAATGTCGTTTATGCATTCAATGTGCACATTTGACATTCTAGGAGAAATTGCTAGAAGTCTAGAGGACCAGATTGGTCTTTGTCTTTTTCCTTCTTTTTGTTTATTTTTTTTTTGGGGGGGGGGGGGGATCGCAGATAAGGTAAAAAAGAGCAAGATATGATGCTGCTTGCAGACAAATCCTTGTGATAACAAAATGGATTAAGTTTGACAAGTATTTCTGGGGTGGTTTTTCCTTTTTGCCATTAGGAGAATAAAAATGGAAGCTACATAGAAGGACAGAAGGTGCACGGTCGCATTACAAGGACCAAGGCGGCATATTAAAACCCAAATCCAGTTCTTGGATAATACAAAGCTAATTAAAATAAGGACATGAATCAGAATAGAAACATCATTTGCTTAATTTATGTAGCACTCAAGGCTGTGATTTCCTAGGCTTTAAAAACTATTAAGCTCCAGCTAATATCACAAAGGAGGGAAAACCCTTCCTGTCCTCATCAATAATGAAAAATAATAATAGATTTAACAAGCAAAGACAATAAGCAACTCCCGCCTTCGTAGTTCGAAGAAGCATCTACCACATAACCAAATGAACAAGGCGTGCAAATTAAGAATCTGAGGAAATCCTAAACTTTCTCCAATTCATAGAAATCCTGCGCAATATGCCACCTTTGTTGTCAACTATCAAGGGGGGGGAAAAAGTTTTATGTAAGACAAAAATGTTATCAACATAATGGTCCAAAGGTCATTAAGCCCAGATTCTAAAAGCTTATCATCCCATTAATTCTTAGATCTTAGTTGTGCCAAAAAGGTTGCAACTATTCCAGGCTTTTAGAAATATCAAAAAAGAACTTCCTTTAGAAAAGAACCAAATTGCCATGAACAAAATGCACTGAAGTGTAGAACTCAACCAAATTGCCATGTCAAAATGATAAGTGTCTGACATAGGTACTTGAAGTCTTGAAGTGAAATGCAGCGATCAAATAACATAACCATTAATAGGGTTTGATAAGTAATTACCAACGAATAGCCATTGGAAACATCTTGCACTATACAACCAGAAGGTAGTCTCCTCCATTTCATGGATGATCCTTGAAAGGGCAATTCCGGTATAGTGTCAACAGAAACATCAACCACGGCCCACATGCCTTCTGAATGCTGCTTACAGAATCGCAAGATCTTCTCTTGTCGGACAGGCATAAATGGTGAGGGAAATACAAACTCTGCGTTCATCTACAATGAGATGGCATAACGTTTAAGTTCCAAAACTATAGAACGAGGGGGAAAGAAAATAACAGCTGCACATACCAATTGCAGTTCACCATCTCGGGTCCCACCAACACTGCGGAAAAGAACCTCAACCGTATTGGCTTTGCCAACCAAACAAGGAAACATGTCTTGCCATAGGCTCTGATCAATTGGAACCATCAAAACAACTTCAAATTAATAGCTCACTCTTAGATTATATGCGGCTCTGCCCAAATAACAACATAACAATATAAAGCAACAAAAGCAGTGTGGTATAACATCTTGCAGAAGCAAAATGACTAGCAACATGTGAAGCCTTCAGCTTAAGTTAGTACAGAATAGAACAAAATTTTCAATAGTTACTACCTTGAAAAATTGAGCAAAATCTTCTATAGGAAACAACAGACATCAGCTATCTTGTTAGACAATATCTACAAAGGCTATACGAAAGAATACTGGCAACTTTCGACTTGTAGACAAATTCCAACATATTTTGACGCAAATATTGGCGAGAAACATTGCCATGACAAAATAGAAAATGCCAATAAAAATTCAATTAGGACAAAAAGATATTTTCTCTGAGTTCAAGAGCGATAGATAATGCTTACCGGGGACATCATTGTTTCCACAAGCTCCAAGCTGGTGATGAAAACTGAACCTGTCTCCCTTGTAGCATCAGTTATGAAGCCACAGGGTTTTGTCCCCCTCAAAGGGGAGAACTTGTTCACATATTCATCATGATTTAGTGCTTCCTTACCCCCATCCAATCCTTTAAACCACAGGGGATTATCAGTCTGAGCCATGGCAAGCAGTTCATCCATAGCAGCCATTGCAGCTTGCATGAACACTGTCTTCTCATACTCGCTGCTCATAGAGCCAGTCAATGTAGATGCCAAAGGAGAGTTGCCTGAAAGCCCATTGTCGAGGTTAAGCCCCATGGAAAACGGGGCAGGTGCACCCATTATGCCATTTAACCCGCCCCTTCCCATGGATAGCTCCAGATTGGAGTTTGGAGACAGGGATGAAGTTGAACCCGGAGGCAAATCAGATATAGGCTTCCCTAAGAACTTCCCTGCTATAGCACAAACCCGGGACAATTCATCCCTCAGACGGGCATTCTCAATCCTAAGGTGGTGATCGTCCATAGATAGTTCCCCAAGGACAGCAGGACCCCCACAATTTTGGCAACGTGGGTTTCTCAAAGCATCTTTCAATGCCATGTTCTCAACCCGAAGCTTATCATATTCTTGCTTAAGAACTACATTTTCATGTCGTTCCATCTGTGTCTGTTCTTCCATCAATTGGCATATCAAAAAGTTAATTTCTCCGCTTTCATTAACAAATTCACAGCACAAAAAATACAAAATTTACGCAATGTGAATTACCTTCATCTGAGTTCGACGATTCTGAAACCAAAACTTAACCTGCCTGCTCTCCAACCCAAGTCTCCTTCCAAGCTCCAGCCTTTGCTTCTCATCTGGGTGAGCACAGTTCTTAAAGAAACTAGCATCCATAAAAAGACAGAGAGAATTAGTCTTATCCCAAACCAACTTCCCAATAATGATAGAGATTAGACTAACTAACAAAACATTCTACCAACTCATTTAATTTCCGCATTAAACACTATCTCCCCCCCCCCCCCCCCAAAAAAAAAAAAATTCTCCACATGAGCCCACCCTTTTCAGATACCATTTTAATGAAGGGTAAATTTGAATCTTCGCCAAGAAAAATTGAGTTGCATTACAACAAAAAATAACATTGTTTTTAAGCAGAGAAATTACTTTTCAAGTTCTTGAATCTGCTGAGGGGTGTGCCTATGGTATCTCTTTCTCCTTATTCTTCTATTATTCTCAGATGCTCCCTCGTGATGATCCTCCATAGAGACAGTGTCATAGTTGCCACTCCCAGAATCCTCTCCGTCTTCTCCCATTATGTTTTCTGGGCCAAATGGATCTCCATAACACCCCATTTCTCCTTGCCCCTCCATTTCACCCTGCAAATCCACGCACCCAAAAAAATAAACAAAATACCAGAAGCATCTATGATGAACCCCAAAATCAACGATGGGGGGAAAAAACACAAAACCAATGAAAGGGGATAAAGATTCACGGGTTTTCTTCATACACAATGGTGAAGAATTTACTCTACATTTTGCCTTTTTTAAAAAAATGCTGAGGAATACAAGAGTTTAAGTCACAAACCCTTGAACCTCCCTTCCCCTCCCCCCCTCCCCCCAAAAAAAGAAAAAGAAAAGGAGAGTATGAAACAGGGAAAAGCTGGAGAGTAAACGAAGAGTTACTCCAGAAACCCAAAACATTGAAAACTTTTTTGTGGGTTTTGTTTGGATTGCATCAGGATGCCTCAGAAAATGCTCAGTACCATTTCAACACCAACGCTTGCTTCTTTGACACAAACCCGCAGTCACCAAATACGGATAAATCTCCTTCTCTGTCTCCAGGAGAAAAAAAAAAATGGAGGAAAAACCCAGAATAGAGAAATGAAAATTAGATAGGTTGTGAGAGTGCAGAGTGTGTTAGGAGTGCAAATTGTCAAAGATTCGAGGACATTTTATATTTATTTTTCTTCCTCTCCCTGCATGTGATAATCCAGAGAAAATGTAAGATACAGGAAACACTTTTTAACAAAAGTTTGGGGGGGGGGGGGAGATGACAAGAAGAAGAAGAAGGGTCGTTTAAAATATAAGAAAATCAGCAGAATAGTAGCTGACACACTTGCAAATTTCAATGACAAGGAACCAGTTTGGTCAAAAATGATGCCACCCCTTTTCACTTTCTTTTTCTCTGTATGTGGGTTTCGCGTGTGGATTAGTGCTCTCTCTGTTTCTTCACTCCTATCAATGGCTTCTTCTTCTTCTCTATTTTCTCTCTCCTCTGTATATAAAATAAAAAGTCATTCCAAGACAAATTTGACAGAGAGAAAGTCAACGGAAGAAACACAGAAAGGCAGCGTTGATAGCTCAGGGACCAAACCCAAAAAAAAAAAAAAAAAAAAAAAAAAAAGGAAAAAAGGAGCCGTTTCAACTTCGATCAAGCAAGGGTGGTTTGGATAGCTCTGCCTTGGTCTTACGAAAGTGTTATTCATTCCCATTTTTAACCATCTTTGAAATAAATGTTCTGTCTCCCAAAAAAGGCACAAAAGTAATTTTCAGATTTTCATACTACTAGTACATTTGTACTTTTTATTGTATAATAATTAAAAAACCATAACTGTGAAAAAAAAAATAGTGCACACAAAAAAAATACGCTGATCCGGAGGAAAAAAGATCATGACATGGTATTAGCTTAAAAAAAAATTAAATTTGTGTAAACTATTGGATAAAATTTAGTTTGTAAGATTTGGGTTAACATGGACTAATCTCTAACCTAAGCTTACTCATCCAAATCCCTTTGTTTTTTTATGCTCATATGTCCATCCTTTTCAATGTATATATATGTGGGTAAGATTTATGTTATATTTGGTAGAATTATTTCTTTTCAAAGTTGTTTGCTATCTTATTTTAGTTACATATAACTGTAAATATATTAGTATCAATGTGACATTTGGTCATGTTAAATAATTAATTAACTAAACATTTGACGACATTAATGCTTCTATCGATGTCATAGTGTAAAAAAAAAGTCACTTTAATAAGAGGTAAATGTCCTTCTATTAAGAAAGAACTTGAAGGTTCAAATATCACTCGATATAAGTTTAGGTTGTTCTTATCCTCTTATTGGATTTGTTAGCTTTTGAAAATCAAGTGATGACTTAGGTTTTTGCTAATTAAAGGGGGATTAAAAAAAGGCATAATATTTATGTGACACCATAAGGACCTCTTTTATTTTTTTTCATTTTCATCTTGTAATAATCTAATAGGGATAACTAGTTTGGAAGATGTATAAAAGGAACATAATGCAGTTAGTGAACTCTTTTATACCTGTTGTTGGGTGTAGAACCTCAATATATACTTTATTAATTCTAATGGATCTTGAAAACTTAGACCCTGTACTATCCGCAAACAGTAATTCAGAAACCTCAATTGGAGGGTCATAAAAAATACAAAATCACAACTAAGTGAAGCTCCTATATTAGCAAATGCACCGACAACTTGGTTTGCCTGTGCAATTACCATCTCCCAATCTAGTTCATTGATCAGTCCCTTACACATTTAAACAATTGCTTCATGTTGAGCATTATTAACCATGTTCCCCCTTAACATCCGCACCACAAGAATGAATATTAAGTATGAGTTTCTTATACCGTTTCTTTTTCGCTATAACTAACCGTCGCAAAACAGCACACTGCTCTGCTCTTACCGAAGAACGAAGACCCATTCTTTCGGCATAACGCCCTAGCCATTCCCTCGCCAACCACAAAAAACACCCCCACCGCCCGTCGTGCGAGGGTTGTTCTTGGAGGTGCCATCAATATTCGAAGCTATCCACTCCACTGGGGGAGGTTCCGAGCCCACAAGAACCTCTTTTTCCCATGCATTATTTGATTCTGCCACACCTCCTTAGCAGCTAACACTTTTAATGTCTCTTCAAACCTTGTATAAAGGAAACCCACCTTATCAAAGGGAATATCAACTTGCCTCTCAAAACACATGGCATTTCTTCAGCGCCATAGCCTCCAAAGGATGATCATGAACCTTGTGGGCTCCGTTGTGTTACTTGTCATTTACTGAATATTCCTATAGATCCATTCTTGGAAGCCTAGCCTCAAATCGTGGACATCATTCCTACATTTTCAAAATAACGCCACACTTTCTATTAGGAAATAAATCTTGTAAATATTTATTTAGCAAAGTTCTTTGACTTAGAATAGGAAACTTGTATATTCAGCTAGGGTTAGTTTCTTTGTATTTTGGGCTTTATGTGCTTGTATATAAATACCACACGGGTACACGACAGAGGAGAGATGAAGCAATCTCTAATACATTGAACTTCCTTGAATTTGTTATTATATGGTATAAGAGCATCTGGGACACCCATTCAGCACACCCAACAGTCGAGCCCCTCTTTGCCAAACATCATGACCAAAGATCAAACCTTTGTAATTGATAACCAAAGCCCCTACTATCTTCACCCGTCTGACTCTCCCGGGGCAATCATAACATCAATAAAATTTGATGGGAAAAATTATGAGCTATGGGAGAGTGCAGTCAGGACGTCTCTACGATCCAAGAATAAACTTGGATTTATTGACGGGACTATTACAAAACTAGAAGCAACGGAGGGTCAAAGCATGGCGGAGATCAATGCATGGGAGATGGTGAATTCCATGATTCAATCATGGATAATGAATGTAATTGAACCAAAACTACATAAGAGTGTGGCGTACATAGACTCGGCTCAAAAACTCTGGGAGAATATAAAGAAGCGGTACGCCATAGCCAATATCCCAAAGATTCACAAACTGAAGGCCGAGATAGCCTCATGCAAGCAAAACAATCAGGAGGTTGTCGAGTTCTTTTCTAGGCTTATGGGCTTATGGAATGAGCTTGATAATTACATAAAGATTCCAACTTGTAAGTGCGGAGTAGCAGAGCAGATCCTAAAGACCATGGAAGAAGATAAAATCCATCAATTCTTGATGGGGTTAGATGATGAGCCATACTCTACAGTTCAAAGTCAAATCCTCGCAATGGAACCACTGCCCTCACTAGAGAAAATTTTTAACATGGTTCAACAAGAAGAGAACCATAGAAGTGCAATGGCTAATCGAGATGCTCAACCCGAGAACATGGCGATTTTTGCTACCTCACATATATCTCGTCCTGGATACTTGCGAGGTGAGCGACCATCATGTAAGCACTGTGGAAAGGTCGGTCATGATGAGACGACTTGCTACGAACTAGTGGGGTACCCAGCCGGATGGAGCAGCCGTGGGGGAAGAGGTGGCAGGAACAAGGGGCATGGAGGACGAGGAGGCGGACGAACACATGGCGGCAGCGGACGAGGCAGAGAAGTCGCACATCAAGTGCATGCGTCCGGTGCAGACCCAGCTGAGAGCAGCAGCCAAGAGCATGAGATAGGATCTTGTGATTCCAGGGGCATAACCACGACCAGTTTTACAGCACAACAGGTACAGCGGATTTTGAGTCTCATCGAGACTCCCAAATCAGCTCATGAGAAACTATCAGGTAAGGCAGTGTGGTTGCTCGATTCCGGGGCATCTTGTCATATGACCAATATGATCTCTCTACTCCATAATGTCGAAAACATTCACCCTATTCATGTGGAGCTTCCAAACGGGTCCAGCATCTTAGCCGTAAAACGGGGGACAGCCTCGGTCGACTCTAGACTGAAATTACATAATGTGCTCTTTGTTCCCGGTTTACGTTGCAACTTGATTTCTATTGCGCAACTTGTTGAGGACAATATTTATGCAGTAACATTTAATAAAAAGCTTTGTGTGATACAGGACCTCACTACGAGGAGCCAGATTGGAGTGGGTGAGCCGAAGAGAGGAGTCTACTATCTGAAGCAAGAGACATGTGAACGGGTTCACGCAAACAAGGCTATTTCATACGATACATGGCACTATAATTGGGTCATCCGTCGAGCCAGGCATTATCTTATATTTCCAGCCAAATTAGAAGTAGGAGTTCAAATAATTTATGTGATGTGTGTCTTCGTGCTAAGCAAACACGCGTGTCATTCCCTATTAGTGAGAATAAAGCAACAAACTGTTTTGACCTTATACATTGTGACTTATGGGGACCTTATCGTACAAAATCGTTTTGCAAGGCTCGGTATTTTCTAACTATTGTTGATGATGCCAGTAGAGGTATTTGGATTTATCTTTTGAAAGAAAAGAGCGAAGCTTCTCAATATTTGAAAGATTTTTGCATTATGGTTCACACACAATTTGGGGTTATGGTAAAGATTATTCGAAGTGATAATGGGAATGAATTTACATCTAGACCCATGAGGTTGTTCTATAAAGAACGAGGGATTATTCATCAAACTAGCTATGTTGACACCCCTCAACAAAATGGTAGAGTAGAACGTAAACATCGTCACATCTTGAATGTGGCACGAGCCTTGCGTTTCCAAGCACACTTACCTATTGAGTTTTGGGGGGAATGTGTCTTAGCCGCAAGCTACCTCATTAATAGAACTCCCTCCTCTATCTTAAAGGGCAAGACTCCTTATGAAATTTTGTTCAAAACTCCACCCTCCTATGAACACTTGAAGATATTTGGTTGCCTGTGTTATGTTTATAATCATCAACGACCTAAAGATAAGTTTGAATCACGAAGTCGTAAGTGTGTATTTGTAGGCTATCCACATGGTAAGAAAGGGTGGAAGGTTTATGATCTTGAAACTGGAAATATATTTGTGAGCCGTGATGTAATCTTCGATGAGCAAACGTTTCCTTTTGGTGAGGATTTGGAAGACAATGCTCCTAATATGTTACAAAAGGAATATCACCATTTTTGGGAAACTGATGAGGTGAAGGAAGCTGATAGGAGGAGTGTGCAGCGACACGTGGGCTCCGAGACACCTCCTGCAAGGCTGAGCCCACCAGAAACCGGTGAAAATTTCGGCTCTGACTCCTCAGCTCCAGGCCCACAGCCCCTGACGGGCTTGTCTTCAACTGGGCTGGACTCTCAATCCAGACCAGGCGACAGGGGAAGCCCTCGGTCTGTCCGCAGATCCTGCAGCAGCCAGGGTCCCCAGGCCTCAGGACCACCAGAAGGGACCACAGACCACAGGCCCAATGGAACCCAGGAAGAGCAGCCTTTAATTATGACCCAACCGTACATGGAGGCAGGTCCATCAGATGCGGCTGGTCCAACACGTGAGCAACGAACTCGGAAAATGCCTAGTCATTTGCAAGATTATGTGTGTTTTTCAGCAAGCTCTCATGACTCCTCTCTATCATCAACGGCCACTTGCTCACTCTCTAAGGTCTCCTCAGGTAAACCGTATCCCATTGCTAATTATGTTACCTGTCATAAATTTTCTCCTTCACATCGCGCCTATTTGGTCGCCATTACTAAGATTGTGGAACCCAGATTTTTTCATGAAGCAGTGCAGGACCCTCATTGGAAAGATGCCATGATTAAAGAGATCGAGGCTCTTGAAAAGAACAATACATGGAGTGTTGTTGATTTGCCCCCAGGAAAGAAAGCCATTAACTGCAAATGGGTCTATAAAGCAAAATATCATTCTGATGGGCGTCTCGAATGATACAAAGCTCGTTTGGTCATTCGTGGTGACGAGCAAGTCGAAGGGTTTGACTACAATAAAACCTTTGCCCCAGTTGCCAAAATGACAAGTGTTCGCACCGTCCTCGCCATCGCCGCTGCAAAAGGTTGGGAGTTACACCAAATGGATGTTCACAATGCGTTTTTGCATGGTGATTTGGACGAGGAAGTGTACATGACTATGCCCCCTGGGTTCCGTACCTCTAATCCTCATAAAGTCTGTCGCCTACACAAATCTTTATATGGCTTAAAGCAAGCACCCCGTCAATGGTTTGCCAAGCTTTCGTCCAAAGTACTCGAATACGGATTTGTTCGTACCTATGCTGACTACTCTCTTTTCACATACAAGAAGGCTGGTCAATTCATGGCTCTTCTTGTGTATGTGGATGATTTGGTGCTCACTGGTAATGATCCTAATCTCTGTGCCTTATTTAAAGATTATCTACATAAGTGCTTCTATATTAAAGATCTCGGGCCTCTTAAGTATTTTCTCGGGATTGAAGTTGCGTGGAATTCGCAAGGGTTATTCTTGTGTCAACGGAAGTATGCCCTTGACATTATTGATGAATGTGGTCTCTTGGGCTCCAAACCTGCTGCCACTCCTATGGAAGTAAATCATAAATTGGCTCTGGCCACTGGGGCTCTTCTCCCAAATGCCATTCAATATCGCCGGCTAATTGGTAGACTCATCTACCTTACCATTACTCGCCCCGAACTTTCTTATGCTGTTCATATCCTTTCCCAATTCATGCAATCTCCCAAGGAGGCTCATTTCGAAGCTGCACGGAGAGTTCTTCGATATCTCAAAGGAAACCCCGGGCAAGGTAT
Organism: Carnegiea gigantea; assembly: GCA_029747015.1. Lineage (NCBI taxonomy): Eukaryota > Viridiplantae > Streptophyta > Magnoliopsida > Caryophyllales > Cactaceae > Carnegiea > Carnegiea gigantea. The sequence continues at coordinate 763,992 of JAKOGI010000261.1, read as the reverse complement.
TTTACTTCACAATGATTCCGAACTCAAAGTCGTTGCTTACTGTGATTCGGATTAGGGGGCTTGTCCTCTCTCCCGCCGCTCTTTGACTGGTTTTCTTGTTACTCTGGGCGGCTCTCCTATATCTTAGAAGACAAAGAAACAAGGCTTGGTTTCTCGCTCTTCTGCAGAGGCGGAATACCGTGCCATGGCCACCGTTACCAGTGAGTTGATCTGGATAAAGTCGCTTCTGGCTGCCATGGGTGTTTATCATCCCTCTCCTATGACACTATTTTGTGACAATCAAGCAGCATTGCATATCTCCAAGAATCCTATCTTTCACGAACGCACCAAGCACATCGAGATGGACTGTCACTTTGTACGCGAACGACTCGTTTCGGGTGATCTCACCACCGGTTATGTGTCTTCGAAACATCAGCCTGCTGACATTTTCACCAAAACTCTTGGTCCACAACCGTTTCATTTCTTAATGGGCAAGCTGGGCATAGTCAATCCCTATGCTCCACCTTGAGGGGGAGTATTAGGAAATAAATCTTGTAAATATTTATTTAGCAAAGTTCTTTGACTTAGAATAGGAAACTTGTATATTCAGCTAGGGTTAGTTTCTTTGTATTTTGGGCTTTATGTGCTTGTATATAAATACCACACGGGTACACGGAAGAGGAGAGATGAAGCAATCTCTAATACATTGAACTTCCTTGAATTTGTTATTATGCTTTCCTTGCCGCACCACATGAACGTAAAACATGGGACACATCTTCAATCCTTTCTACACACAATATAGTTGGGATTAGTAGTTAATCCCTCCGTATCCTATTGTCATTAATCATCGAACTACCATGCAACACCAGCCATACACAGGTTTTGATCCTTTGTGGAGCCCGTGGATAGCTTTCCACTAATCATGGCCGGTTGAGATCTCATCCCCCCTAAGCTAGTTGTATCGCTGATTGTATAAAAAAGTTCCCAAAACTCACCTCTCCCCAGAATGGTCTATCCTTGATACCGGAATTGGAATAGACCTCAAATGTTGCTATCCTTTTGAGAATATCATCCCAGAGGAAGTAAGCGAAAGCACTGCATCGCCATTTCCTGCCAATAACCCAGTAATCCGCTACCATCATCTCTTGATCCAATGGAGGAACATGATGTAATGCCACCTCCAATAGCGGTTGTCTATGTGCCCATCTATGCATCTAGAAAAAAGTTTGTTCCCCATCACCAATGGCCTGTATGATACCCTTGAGAATAATGAAGCTGCTTTCAGTAATCCACTTCTATGAATTTGAGGGATTGTGACTTACGCTAAACATCTCAATGTCCTTGCGCCTTTTGCAATACCTGTGTCGCAAAACCCTAGCCCATAAGGTGTCGAGTCCAGTTAGCAACCTATAGCCCAATTTGGCGATGGATGCAAGTTTAAATCTCTCATAGGCCTAATCACAACGCCTTCTACTCCCATAGGCCTGATAATTGTATCCCACGCTACAAAGTGAATCTTGCCATCCGTATTTGTGCCCTCCCTAAAGAAATCTTTTGACCTTCCGATCCAAATCATCACAAACTGATCTAGGTAGCCCACAAGTTAGTGTAGAGTAAGCAGGGATTACTATAAGAGTAGACTTAACGGGAGTAACTCTGCCGGCAAGTGAGATACATTTGATTTTTCTACCTGCCAAACGTCTATCCACCCTACCAATAACATATTGAAAGATGGATTTACTCAATAAGGTGGGCACACCTAGATACTTGCCCAAGTCATCTGTGCATGGAATTCCAAGTATCTCATGAACTCTTCCTAAGACTTTCCACATTAGCGAAAAATAGAATATCTGACTTATCATAGCTTACCTTCTGCCCTAAAGCAAAGCAGAACCAATGAATGCATTCCTTGATCATTTCCGGTTGACATTCACTAGCTTTCACAAATGACGCCAAATCATTCGTAAACATTAGATTTGAGATTAATGGCCCTCCTCTACACACTCAACGTTCTTCCATCAACGCCCAACAACTGCTTTGTCAATAAGATGAACTAACCGTTCCATGCAGGCTACGAACAAATATGGGGAAAGCGGGTTGCCTTGACGAATCCCTCTAGTGGGACGTGAAAATTCAGGAGGAGCCTCGTTCCATAACACACTCATTGAGCAGGAAGAGATACAATGGCAAATGACTTCCAGAAGCATCGGTGAGAGTTACATTAGCTTCAGGGTCTCCTTAATAAAACACCAACGCAAATGATCGTTAGCTTTCTCAATTTTGATGGCCATGATCCCCTTAGATCTTCTCTTCTTCCTCGTCGAAAACAAAATTTCCTGTATTATAATCAGATTATCACTAATTTGCTGCTTAGGGACAAAGCTCGCTTGGGTCAGTGAAATGACTGAAGGCAAAATCCCTTTCAGTCTTCCCACGATTGCCTTCGTAATCAATTTGTAATCTAGTCTTTCATGACTTTATTGAAACTTAAATTATGCATCTATTTACAAAAGGAGTGTAATTTTACTAGAATACCCTGCTCATGGTCATATATCTCCCCAACAATAGGGAATATTTGCATGGATGAACTCGTTTACATCTGTATTTCCTTATATTTTGTTAGAGTGGAGCCTAAATTAAGTGATGATGATTAGGGCCGGTAAAAATTCAGGCCTGGTCGATTTGGGTATGGACAAATTGGACATTCAAACAAAAACTTCATACCTAGACCCTATTCAGATTATAAATCGAACACTTTGGCTCGATCCGGACCTGAATGCGAATGTCTAATGTCCGAATCTAGTTGTCTGAATGTTCGAATTTGTGATATGATTATTGGACATTGTGACTGAAATTTTGCGTGATCAAAACCGAACCCAATTGTCAGAAGTTGTTTTTATAAACTATTTTAAAGAATTTGGACCAAAATTAATCTAATTGTCCGATTGTCTGAATTTGTTCGAATACGAAATGGTTTAAAATTCGGACAACCCGAACCTGATTGCCCAAACATGAATTGACCCGAATTTAAATTCAGACATGATCGGTTGTCTGAATTTTAAATTCAATCAAAAATTTTGTGACCATACCTGATTTTTTCGAATCGGACAAATTCGGATAATCGGTTCAAACGGATTTTTACTAGCTCTAATGATGATGGCCCTTCTAATGGTCATATAATAAGCCATTATGTTGGAGCATCTCCCCCACCCCCCCAAAAAACAACATAATTCAGTCGCAATTGTCTATATAGGATGATCTTATCATTTGATGAAAATATTAATTAATGAATAACGATTTCGATTTCTACAAAATCTTTTATCATTCAATGGCCTTGTGGAGTAGTCGATTTTGCTTGGATCATAATATGCAAATAGTGAGATATTGGCTTTACCAAGGGATTTCATTTTGCAATTAATGATGATATTGTAGGCATGGAAATCTGAATCTCTTGTGTACGAGTGAAATGTCACAATTAACTTTGACGTTCCAAATGGCATGACCAATCAAAGCCACCCAAAAATTAATAATGCCCGAGTGAAGTTGTCGACGAAGCCCCATCATCGCTTAGGTTTCATCGGCCCAACCACTCTCCCACAACCTGGAGAAAAAAAGGGGCCAGCAAAATAAGTTGGCGTCGCCCGGACTCGAACCGGAGACCTTCAGTGTGTTAGACTGACGTGATAACCAACTACACCACGACACCGTGCTGCTCCAGGATCAACTTTTTCCTTTCATGATGAGACAATCATTACGGATGACCATATTTAAAAAATTACAAGATTTTCAACAAAAATTATAAATTTTGTTAATATTATCTTTAATTAGATTTATAGTGTTTTTGAGTTTTAATACTATTAAAAGTTGTCTCATGTTTTATTAACAATTTTTCAAAAAATTAACACTAATACAAATCACAAAATTGTTGAAAGTTGCATATGTGGAATTTCACAGTTAAAAACTCATTCAATTTTCGTGCAAAATACACCATTTTCTCATTGCCAACCAAACCC
>JAKOGI010000261.1:730000-755000 GCA_029747015.1 Carnegiea gigantea | reverse complement strand
GTTTCGATAATTTTAGTTTCATGAAAATAGATAACTAAGGTTAATTTAGTCAGTCTATTAATCTTTAAGAGAAGGCTTAGATGCGCTCTAAATCGTAATCATTTCCACTTCGATTAATTCATGGGCATGGTTTGTTTGATCTAATTATGATTTATACAGCACAATAGTGTGGTGAACCCCAATCTAGGACCTTTGTTGACATTGAATTAGATAATCAGCAGCTTTCAGCAGAATAGTATTACTAGTTAGTAACATTCATCTAAAGTGGATTTTTGCCTGACTTGAGTGTTATACATTGAATTCAGCGATTGAAACCAAGTTCCTTGTGGACACGATTCGTACTAGCTATTGCTAGATACAACTGGTATCGTGCACTTGTGGTAACATTTTAAGACAATAAGTTTTTGGTGCCGTTGTCAGGGAGTTGGCATTTTTCAATATTGGAGCTTACTTGAGTATTCAAGACTAGGCCTTTGTTTTAAAAAAAATAAAAATAAAAATAAAAAATGCCAGTTTTTCACTTTCCTCAGTATGAGCATGAACTGTTTTGGAGATATTTTGACAGATTACATTCTTTTCTTGCTCATTGTGGCTACTATTTGGATAAGTGGAAACTTTTAAGTATAGTCAATGAGGGTGTGAATTATGAGACCCATGCTCATCTAGAGCATTGGGATTTTTGTGTCTGTGATGTTGATAAAGCTTAAGATTTGCTTGAGTGGTTGGCTTAGGATACTTATGAATTTGAGACTAGTTGTGTTGATTCTTGTATCCCCTCCCATTGCATCCCTAACTATGCCCCTCCTGTGTGTGAGCATTGTAATCGTTCTGATCATGATAGTAATTCTTACCCTTAATATATTTGTACTGATAGTTTTGCTAGACTTTTCAACATGATTGAGACAATCAATAAGCAACAACTTAAGCTTACTAACCTTATGCAGAAGCATGACCTATCACATGAGACTGACCGTAGGCTTCGTTCCCCTAAACCTGATGTCAACTTGTGTAATGATGGTGAGTCTTTTCCTAATATAGAATCCGGACTAGAGGAAGTATTTAACCCTCCCTCAACTACTTTGCCCCCTGCTGCTCCATCCTCACTTAACACCCTTAGGGACAACACTGCATCTGTCCGGCCTTCCCTAATGCACCTTACCCTTTAACTCAGTCCACAGGGTTTGAGGTGGGTGAGATATTTAGTATTGATGTCAGTATTAATGAGGATGATTCCTGTTGTGGGTCAAACAATATAGCTATTGAGGAGCATGATCCTAATGAGACTCTTGTTGGGAGGCCTGATATGGATGTTGTGTTTACAGTTTTACCTAGTCCTGATCATGATGACCATGTGTCCCCCGATCCCCTCGACCTTTTTCATGCTTCTCCTTCATGTTCACTACCCTTCGATTCCCCTGAGTGTTACCATTAGTCACTTGTTGATTCTCATGTTGTGCTTGAGGAGAATAAGGTCGACTGTTTTGAGACTCTAGATACCTTTAGAGGGTATAACCCCTCCCTTGATCCTTACAATCTGTATCTAGAGCATTTGCTTGGAAAATCGTGCTGATTATTGCCTTTAACTATTCTATCGATTTTTCCAAGGCATTTGATAAATTTAGGAGAGCACTCACTATCTTTTTTGGATTCATGTTTTTGTGCTCTTACTTACATACATCTGAGTTACATGCTCATGTGTTCGATAAGCCCCTACGAGCTTTGACAGCATCTAAATTGGTAACTTGGATCTTGAGAGATGAGGAGTAGCTGATGCTCCTCGAGCCTCCCATCACACCATTTTAGTGAGGTTTAGTTTGGGTACAATCAGTACCCAACCTGGTATAATTGATATAACTCTTCTCTTTTCTTTTTATTTTCTTTGTTTCCTTTTGTTTAATTATGGATATTAGGTTGCATAGTTGTAGATATTATGTTGTACTTTTATGGCGATCATTTTGCGGTGATACTTGGAAATTTGTTAAGCCAATTGATGGCTATGATTACCTTTTGTGAGCCTTTGCACATAGTTGTGGTTTTTGTGTATTTTAGTTTGTTTTTTTTTTGTACATATATATTTTGTTGATGTGGTAGCTTCTCGGCTCCCAATGAGGACTTTGTGAGATCTAGGTGTGGGGGAGGAGAAGCTACACTTTAATTTTTTGAAAAAGGAAAAGAGAGAAAATATTTTCAAAAAAAATATAATAAATAATAAATAATTTTTTTTTTTGGTTTCTGACTTGTTTTTGGGGAATCTTATACTACTTTGACTGACTTTGATCCATTGTACCTTAGCTATTAGCTTGTACATAAGTAAGTTATTCATGATAGATCTTTGTCCTAAGCGTGTCATTCTTAGTCCCAATTCTAACCCCAACAGCCCGCTATAGCTGTGTAATCCAGTCCTTGTGTACACTTCATTATTATCTTATGGTCTTAATCTTTCATGATTGGCTCTTCCACTTGTCTTGTACACGGTTACTTTGATTTTTGTTTGCATTTCAAAAAAAAAAAAGAAAAAAAGAAAAAAAGAAAAAAAGAAAATTTGAAATGACAAGTATCCCTTTGAGGTATGCGCTATTGGGTATTACCCTTTGAGGTAATACTGCTAATGGGTGTTACCCTTTGAGGCAATACTGCTACTGGGAAAGCTTACTTCCCTTGTTAATAAGTCAATAATGTAGCATGTGTCAGTTAGGTGGGAACGCGTTTGATTTTAGTAAGCTTAAGTCCTAGGATGATGATACACTTACACACCAAGCACTAGGATGGATTCCAGGTTTTGATGTCCAGTAGGCTAAAAAGTTGGTGCTTTGACATCATGTATGTAAATAAAGAGTCTTGATGTGTACACTCTGTTTATATACAGGATAATATCTTAGTTGTATTGACGATTTGGTTGGTTAGAATGTGTACCGTTTTCCCCTTGTATAGATATTTGTGCCTTGTTTGTATGTTTGTTTTGTTTTCTTTGTTTTCCCTTCTCCTTTTCCACTTATTTTTCCTTTTTTAAGATTTTGTGGATACATCTTCTGCAAACGCTCACGAGACCTCACTCGTCTACTTGGGGGAACCAAGGGGTTTAAAGGGATTGTTGCACATGCTAAATGCAACTGTGATTCCTATAATAGTGAGCTAGGTTCTTAGGTTAGTTTTTCTTTTGTTTTACTTGAGGACGAGCAAAAGATAGGTGTGGAGGTATTTGTTAGGCGATAATTTATTGTATTTTACATGCCTCTTTTACCTAATCTTAACTCGTATAATAATATAATCTTTAGGATTTTACTTGTTTTGTTTGCTTTTATAGGCAATAAACTCCAATCAAGCAAAACGTTGCAAAAAGGAGCGAAGACGGACAAGAAGAGCAAAACAAGGCAAAAAGGGACGACGGGAGACCGCGCCATCGTGCCAGAAATTTGGCATGGTGGGGCCATCCTACTTGGCACTAGGGGTGTTCATCGGTCCAAGACCGGACTGGACCGGACCGGACCGGTTGGACTGAGGACAGAAAAAAGGCCGAGGTGAGGACCGAGGACCGGACCGATCGAGATTCGATCCGGACTGGACTGGACCGGACTGAGACCGGACCGAATCTGGACCGGTCCTATCCTGGCAGCCATTAAAGGATTTTTTCTGCAACTTGAAAAAATGCGAACAAAGCCTAAAAACTCACTCACTTTCAACTAGGAATGTAGAGTACTATTTTCGACCGGTACATAGCAAATTCTGCAAAGTTCGTTCACTTTCAACTAACAAATTCAGCAGAGCAATTACAAATAATAGAATGGGTCACAGACATCTGCTTCAAGCAAATCACAAAAAACCTAGAAAATCAAATTAGGTAAGTAAACTACCACAGGTTATAAGCATTTCAAGTGAGCCACAGAAAACCCAAAACGAACCATCCATACTTCTCAAAACCCAAGAAAAAAATCACAATACCCCTAGAAAATCAAATTAAAACCAAAAATAATAGAATGAACAAATCCAAGCATACCTCCACCAAATGAAACGCCACAACAGAATGGAAGAGCCGCCGGGTGCCGGCCGGTGGTTGCAGAGACCGGAGACAAGCGAGAAGAGGAGAGTAGATCAAGCAGACAACAAAGAGGACAAGCAGCCAGCGAGGAGAAGAAGAGGAGTCGAGATTGATGGGCCGGATGGCAGAGATGCAGAGAGCAAGAGGTAGAGAAGATCAGAAGAAGAAGAGGAGTCGAGACTCGAGCAAAGACTAGAGAGCGAGAGCAGAGCGACTGAGCGAGGCAGAGATTTGAGGGAAGAAGAAGAAGAAGACTCGAGAGAACTGCGAGATGAAGAAGTGAGAACTGATGTGGTCTGACGCTAAAAGGCTAACACGGGGGGAAAAAAAACACTAACTCGGTCCGGTTCGGTCTAATGATCGGTCCACCCGATCTAAACCCGGACCGGACCGAAGACTGAAAATAGGAAAAGAGAGGACCGAGGACCAGATCGAAAGACCTCGGTCCAGTCTGCCCCAGTCTTCGGGTCGGTCCGGTCCTGGACCATTTACTGAACACCCTTACTTGGCACGGTCGTGCCGCCTCCCCCGTCGTCTGCTCGCCCGATTTTCTATCTCAACCACATCGGGCGTTTTTGTTTGAGGACTCCTTGGACTCTCTCTGGCGATTTTTAGGCTAAGTTTTAGGTTAGTTTATCAAATAAAAACCTCAATAGGAGGATTAGATTAGGATTGAAGATTGTGATCTTGGATTTCAAGTTCTTTCTATCAATCAAGACTAAGTTTTCTTCCCTTTTCTCTCTCTTTTTCAAATGTTGTTCATGTTTATGTTTTGCTAGTTTAATTCTTGTATTTATATTGTTCAGTTTAAATGTTTAGTTTTCATTGTTAATTCATGTTTAGTTAGTTTGATTAGATTAGATTTTCATTCTCTTCCCCCTCTTGTTCATGTTTGCCTTCTTCTTTGCTAGTTTAGGGTTAATTTGGGTTTTTGTGTTTTGTGATGTTTAGTAGTTAGATTGTGTTGCTTTGGTTGTGATTAGCCTCTTGATGGCTAATTGATTATTATTAGGCCTTTACTGATAATTCATATTTTATATGTAATTTTCTCCTTTAGTTTACCTACTTTTAAGTCTTTGGAATATATTTTTATGAGTAAATAATGCATAATTTATGTGATTTTAAGGTAAAATAAATATAGAAGAATTTGAGTGGAATTGATTAATTCTACTCAAACGTCCCACATGTGTAATGCCTAAAGTCCAAGCTCAAGCCCAAGAGAAAAAAAAAAGAAAAAAAGAAGAAGAAATCACAAGAGGTGCAGCCGCGGCCTAGGCGTGGCAAGGCCCGCCCAACCAGCTTGCCCCTTACACCCCTCCTCTCGAGTGGGCTTCAGTTCCAGTGCGGCCCACCGTCCAACTTCAGCACCAGCTTGTCTGCTTCTTACCTCTTTTCCCAGCAGCATGGGCATTGTTCGCGGCCCAGTTCAGCGCCCAAACTGAACCGGCGCCCAGCATCCATCTCAGCTCTCTCTCTTCTCTTGTTCTTTTCATGCTGGGCCTGCTCTTTCTCCTTTGCATACGCGGCCCAGCAGATCAGATCTCCCACTGCCTAACTCTTCTTCTCTTTTACATTCAAGCCACGCTTGGGCCTGATTTTCGAAGCCCAGCAGCCCCTCACTCTCCTTCTCTCTTCAGCTTTTATTCTCTCTTTCCCCCACGCGTGTGGGCCTGTTCAGCCGATGCCCAACCGAAGCTCAGGCAACTCTCAGTAGCCCACCCCTTTTCTTATTTCTCACATAGCTAATTGTTAACCTAGTCAAATGTAATTAATCAAAAATTAATTGTTAGCTAAAGACTAGGCTTTTCTTATGCTTTATAGCAGCCAAAATACTAATTGAAATTAATTTTTATTAATTTTTGGGTATCAAGAGGGGTTAATTTTGCACTATAAATAGGAGTCATGGGTTGGAGCATCCACACAATCATCCAATCATCTAAGCATTCTACCTTCCATCTTCTATTTTCTTTAGAGAGTTGAGAGTATTTTGTAAGACAAAATCATTTGGATTGAGGGGTTTGGAAGAAAATAAACTTTGTTGGCTATTTTTCTCTTCTCATCTCATCTTATTTGTGAGTCAAATTTGAGAGTATTTACTTCATTAGTTTGTAATTGAGTACAAAAGTTTGGGCATAGGGAGTGAAATATACCAATTATCATGGTATTTTTACTAACTATGATCGGCTAAACTACTCATTTCTAAGAATAGGATGGATCCTTGAGAATAATATTATTTTTGCTAATTTCTTTTGAGGTAATTTTTGTCTCTTCGATTGTATAATTTTGAGTGTAAACTTGATCTTAACCTACTTATGCATTCTAATTGTTGCAAGAAAAGCAGAGTTTTAATATTTGTAAACCCCAAGTGCAAGGTGTATCGTTGAGTACTTGGGGTGTCGTCCGCAGGGAATTGTGTTTCCAACTATCAGAGCTAACTAAAGCGTCTCAAGCTAGGCAGGATCGAAGGGTGAGAAGGGGAAACTAAACTACGCTACAAATACAGCAACAAGCGACTTGGAATTGTGATTTTATCAATGGATGAACCAACTAACCAAGACGAGTCCTAACCTACCCGAAATACACTATGAACAAGAGATGGTCGGTTGTACCATCAAAGACCACCCAAGCAGTCTCTCAAGGGTCATGAGCTAGTCTAACTCGTGTAACCACCTACTTTCGTGGGGTTAGGCGAATTAGACCACAAAACTAGCAACCCCGGACCTAGCTCGATTCGGATACTACTTTCGTGTCCCGAACTCGGCTATTCCCTCTCCCACACTAGCAAATTGACCTCACCTCTCAGCATAAGTTAATTGCCCAAAAATATGGATGAAAACCCTCTCAGGCATTTCATCGAACACTTGGCGGGCGTGAAGGAAAACTCTAAGTTCTAAGCATAGATTGGGTATGGTTAGGCCTAGTACAAGATCAATTAGCCATCAAGAGGCTAATCACAACCCAAGCCAACACAATCTACCAACAAAACATCAAAAACACAACAAAACCTAAACTAACAAACAAGAACAAGAACATGAAGAACAAAGCAAAGGAAATGAAATAAAACGAATTTAAACAAGTAAATAACATGAATTAACAACGAAATTAAACATATAAACTAAACAAAGCAAATACAAGAATTAAACTAGCAAAACATAAACAAGAACAACAATGAAATAAATAGAGAAAGGAAGAGGGAAACTTATGCTTGAATTGATTGAAGAACTTGAAATCCACAAACTTGAATCCCAAAATATAAACTACAATCCTAATCTAATCCTCCTATTGAGATTTTTCTTGGCTAAAAACCTAACCTAAACTACTCTAGGAATCGCCAGAGCAAAACCCCCGAACGACCTCCCCGAACAAACTGGCAAAAAGGGGTTATATCGCGAACGCAGGCCCGACGCACGGCCGTGCCACCACGCACGGCCGCCCGTGCGCCACCACGCACGGCCAGACGCACGGCCGTGCGCCGGGGCGTGCCGTCCGTGCGTGGCTTCGGCCACCGGTGCACGGCCGTGCTTTCCTGCAGGGTGGCCGTGCACTGCTGTTTTTCGCCCATTTTCGTTGATTTCCATCGTTTTGTTCCATTTTCGTCCCTTTTCGCGACGTTTGCTTGATTTGGAGTTATTTCCTGCAAAACATAAATAAAACAAGGTAAAATCCTATAAATTAAGTTATTATACGATCAAAAAGTAGGTGAAAGAGGCACGTAAAATGGGTAAATTTACCGTTTAACACACCCCCACACCTATCTTTTGCTCGTCCTCGAGCAAAATAAAAGAAAAACTAAAGTAAACAACTAACTCACTTTCGTAGGAATCACGGTTGCATTTAGCGTATGCAACAAGCCCTTTAAACCCTTTGGTCACCCCAAGTGGACGAGTAAGGTCTCGTGAGGGTTTGCAGAAGATATACCCACAAAATCTCAAAAAGGAAAAACAAAGAAAAGAGAAACACAAATCGAAAAATAAAAATGACAAAACACAATATATACAATAGGGTGAGCTGTACACGTTCGGATCAACCAAAACCACCTAGTAGCTCAAATATCAGTCTGTACACAAGCATTATATGCATTTCAGGACACATCATCCCAAAGAATGGCATTCAGATATCAGCTTTTCACCCCACGACGCATGAAAATAATGAATCCATCCTGGTGCCTGTGTGCAAGTGTATCATCACCCTGAAACTAAGCCTACCAAAACCAAACTCAATCCCACGCAATTGACACAAGCTACCTTTTCGAATGGCTAGCATGGAAAGCAGGCTTCCCCAGTAGCAGTATTGCCTCAAAGGGTAACACCCAGTAGCGCATGCCTCAAAGGGGTACTTGTCATTTCCAACTCTTTTCTTCCCCACTTGTTTTTCTTTTCCATTATTTTTTTTCATTACAAACTCATGTCACGCCTCAAAGGGATGCACCCAGTAGCGTTTGAATTTGTTTGTTTTTTTTTTGCTTTTGTTTTGGAAAAAGGGGGTGCCAGCGCATATAAAGGGAACTGTGCAGTAGATAGTGGGAGAGTCGATCGTGAAAGACTAAGAATTCAGGATGATGACAATACATGAATTCAGGACTGGATTACAAAATTACGATGGATTGTTGGGGTTAGAACTGAGGTCTAGAACGACAGACTGGGGATGGATATCTATCATGCACATTATACTTATATACGAGCTAATAGTCAAGGTACCGAAGATCAAAGCTGATCAAAATAGTACAAAACTCCCCTAAATGCAAAAAGAAAAGGAAAAATTATACAAAAAGGAGAAAAATTGAAAAATTTACACAAAAATGAAAAATTTTCACAAAAATAAGAAGAAAAAGGGGAGATGACCCCACCCCCACGCCTAAATCTCACAATGTCCTCATTGGGAGCCGTGAGTCATCACCAACACACAAAAATAAAGAAAACAAAATCAAACACAAGAAAAACAAAAGACGACAAAAAAATGCACAAGCTAACACACTCTCCCAAAACACAAGCTCACCCAAAACAACAACACGATTACACATAAATACAAACTAACACCACCAAAATTAAATATAGACCAATCCAACAACACCACCAATCACAACACAATAAAAATCCACAAAAATACAAAAACGGTGATCATAGCCAATAACGGCTCAACAACATCCACATTTCACCACAAGATGATCACCAACCAAAAACACAATCCTAATATTCACAACTAAACAAAAACAAAAAGAAAGAAAAGAAAAATAAAAAGAAGGGGGGGAAGAGTAAGAACGAGTATACCAGGTCGGGTACTGAATGTACCGGAACTATGCCATGACGGTTTAAGGAGCATCAGCCACTCCTTGCCGCTCAAGATGCGAGTCGTCAGCTCAGATGCAGTCAAAGCTCTCAGAAGCTTATCGTGTGCCTGTGCATGGATCTCCGAATGGTGCGAATAAGAGAACACTAGTAAGAATTGAGCAAACAAAGTGAGTGTCCTCTTAGACTTATCAAATGCCATAGAAAAATTGAAATAATGATGAAAGAAAGTGGTCCACTCAGGTTTTCTAGGCATGTCCTCTAGGTATGCACAAAAAGGGTCCAAGGAGGGATTATACCCCCGAATGTCACCCAGGGACTCATGGAGTGCATGCAAGTGGGAGTGCATGGTGGAAAGGAGAGGAGATGAAGTGGGGGTGAAGTCAAGTGGGTTGGTGCAAATTGGGCTGATGTGGTCAATACTAGGTGCGGCACTAACCACCGAACTGTCGTCACACAACTCCTCGGAAGGAGCCTCCTCAAGATATGGCTCAACCAATGTAAGTTCTCCTGACCAAGGACGTAAAACATCCTCTACAAAGCTAGCATCACCCTGAAAAGTCTCGCCGATCTCTAACCCCGTGCACTGAGTTAAAGGGAAGGGAGAAGCATGTAAGGTCAGAGCACTAACGCTAGTGCCCATAGGTGTACTAGAAAAGGATGGAGCGACGAACGCCAATGGAGTCGAGGGAAGGTCAAACACTTCTCCTGGGTCGGTCAAAGGTGCATCATCAATAACATTCGACCCTAGGGGAAGGGAAGACTCACAATCATCATAGAGACGAGCCTCAAGTCTAGGGTAAGGTAAACTAGAGTTGGTCTCATGCGATAAACTCCACTCCCTCATCCTACTAGCAAAGCGTTCGTTTTGCTCATTCATTGCCCCTATCATGGCATCAAGTCTAGCATAGCATTCATTGGAAACATCACGATGGGGACAAGAATTCACATCATGGTCAAAAGATTGGCAAAAAGAGCACAACACTTGAGGGTAAGCAGAATAGTGATGACATTGGTCTCTAACATCATTAGATTGCCATTGATGCCAAGCTAGAGACTCAAACAAATCCCACATGTCATCGGCATTTAAGGAACACAAACCACCATAACACATGGACTCAAGGATCGCTCGAGTCTCATATGTTACCCCCTCAAGCACAGCATCGCATACTTCCCATTTCTCATACGTGAAATGCACATATTGAGCACAATAATCATTAAACCGAGATAAATATTGCCAAAAAGATTCGTGCCCAAATTGAGGGAAATGGAAAATAGCCATCCTGAATTTTTTTTCAAATTTTGGATTTTTTAAATTTTTTTGGATTTTCTAAAGGCCTAGCCTCGAATGCTAAAGTAAACCCCAATATTGAAAAATGACAATTCCCCGGCAACGGCGCCAAAAACTTGTTGCAAGAAAAGCAGAGTTTTAATATTTGTAAACCCCAAGTGCAAGGTGTATCGTTGAGTACTTGGGGTGTCGTCCGCAGGGAATTGTGTTTCCAACTATCAGAGCTAACTAAAGCGTCTCAAGCTAGGCAGGATCGAAGGGTGAGAAGGGGAAACTAAACTACTCTACAAATACAGAAACAAGCGACTTGGAATTGTGATTTTACCAATGGATGAACCAACTAACCAAGACGAGTCCTAACCTACCCGAACCACACTATAAACAAGAGATGGTCGGTTGCACCATCAAAGACCACCCAAGCCCTCTCTCAAGGGTCATGAGCTAGTCTAACTCGTGTAACCACCTACTTTCGTGGGGTTAGGCGAATTAGACCACAAAACTAGCAACCCCGGACCTAGCTCGATTCGGATACTACTTTCGTGTCCCGAACTCGGCTATTCCCTCTCCCACACTAGCAAATTGACCTCACCTCTCAGCATAAGTCAATCGCCCAAAAATATGGATGAAAACCCTCTCAGGCATTTCATCGAACACTTGGCGGGCGTGAAGGAAAACTCTAAGTTCTAGGCATAGATTGGGTATGGTTAGGCCTAGTACAAGATCAATTAGCCATCAAGAGGCTAATCACAATCCAAGCCAACACAATCTACCAACTAAACATCAAAAACACAACAAAACCTAAACTAACAAACAAGAACAAGAACATGAAGAACAAAGCAAAGGAAATGAAATAAAACGAATTTAAACAAGTAAATAACATGAATTAACAACGAAATTAAACATATAAACTAAACAAAGCAAATACAAGAATTAAACTAGCAAAACATAAACAAGAACAACAATGAAATAAATAGAGAAAGGAAGAGGGAAACTTATGCTTGAATTGATTGAAGAACTTGAAATCCACAAGCTTGAATCCCAAAATATAAACTACAATCCTAATCTAATCCTCCTATTGAGGTTTTTCTTGGCTAAAAACCTAACCTAAACTACTCTAGGAATCGCCAGAGCAAAACCCCCGAACGACCTCCCCGAACAAACTGGCAAAAAGGGGTTATATCGCGAACGCAGGCCCGACGCACGGCCGTGCCACCACGCACGGCCGCCCGTGCGCCACCATGCACGGCCAGACACACGGCCGTGCACCGGGGCGTGCCGTCCGTGCGTGGCTTCGGCCACCGGTGCACGGCCGTGCTTTCCTGCAGGGTGGCCGTGCACTGCTGTTTTTCGCCCATTTTCGTTGATTTTCATCGTTTTGTTCCATTTTCGTCCCTTTTCGCGACGTTTGCTTGATTTGGAGTTATTTCCTGCAAAACATAAATAAAACAAGGTAAAATCCTATAAATTAAGTTATTATACGATCAAAAAGTAGGTGAAAGAGGCACGTAAAATGGGTAAATTTACCGTTCAACACTAATACTATTGTTTAATCATGTTGATTACAATAGTTTAATTTGCTATCTCAAATGAATATTAGACCTTGTAGGCTAATATGACATTATGCAAATAGACTTAAAATTATAATTGTTAAAATTGAATAATTTATGCTAGAAATTAGATGAGTTATATCTAAAAGAATAATTCATGCTAAACCACTAGATAAATAATTTTATTTGATAATTATAATTCATCTTTTCAATTCATGACTTAATGCTTGCAGCGTAGGTTGCACAAGAGACAAATTAAATCCCCATTTGAATTAGCAATTCAATATTTGCCTCAAAGGTGAAATCCAAAATCCTAGAACATTCTCTCATCTGAATTCTCTCTACTTGACATTTTTACTCTTCTTTTTGCTTCTTTAATCATATTGATAATTACACCCCTCATTCAACTTATTCTTTATAATTAGAAGAGTTGAAAGTAAAAATCAATATTGTTCCTCGTGGAATCGACACCCCCATACTCACTTGTCTACAATTAACCTTGTGCACTTGCAAGTAAAAAAGGTTTTAAAACAAAACATAAAATCCACATCATTTACCCATCTTGTTTATACTAGAATTTAGAGCTTCCTTTCATGCCCGCCTAGTGTTTGATGAAATGCTTGAAAGAGCTTTCGTCCGTGTTTTAGAGACATTCAACTTGTACTGAGAAGTGAAGTTGATTGTCTAGTGTGGGTAGAGAGTATAGCTAGGACTCGGACATGAAAATAGTCTCGGTTGCTATCTAGATCAAGGATTATCAATCTTGTAGTTTAATTGCACTAACCTCATGAAAATAGGAGGTTAGAATAATAAGGCTAGCTCATGACCCTTGAGAGAGGGTTTGGGTGGTCTTTAATGATGCAATCGATTATCTCTAAATACTAGCATAACTTGGGAAGGTTAAGGTTTGACTTGATCAGTTGGTTTATCTCAGGTTTAATCATAATCGAAGTCTTTGTTTTTGCTTTAGTAGTTTAGTTCTATTTTCTATCCCTTCTTTTTTGCCTAACTTGAGGCGCTTTAGTTAGTTCTGGTACTTAAAAACTCAACTCTCTGTGGACGACACCCTAAATACTCAACAATACACCTTGCACTTGGGGTTTGTAAATATTAAAAATTTTCCCTAATAAGTTTTTGGCGCCGTTGCTGGGGAACTTGTCTGTTTCAACATCGGAAGCGATCAAAATGCCTAGATTCAGCATTTTCTTTTTTCTTTTTTTCTTTTTTCTTTTTCTCCTGTGCTCTTTAAGATTTGCTTGGACTTGCTTACGCTTGGTGTAGTTTTTGGCTTTGTATGCACTGGCGCAGTGAGAAGGATCGACCACTAATTCCTTTTGACCCTGAGATAGAAGCCACTATACGGAGGCAAAGCGGTGCGAGAAAGCAACAACAACAAGAAGTCATCATGGCCAAGAGAAATCCTAGGGTGCTGTGGGACTATGTCTTACCGCAGGGTCACCAGCATCACCTCGTCCATCGTCAATCCGGCCATCGAAGCGAACAAATTTGAGCTGCGGCCCGCTATTGTGTCCTTCGTGGAGAAGGACCAATTCAGTGGATGTCCCACGAAGAACCCCCACATTCACTTTCGTAACTTCCTAGCGAAGTGTGACACAATCAAGCTCAATGGGGTCTCCATTTATGCAATCAAGCTAAGGCTCTTCCCCTTCTTACTGATAGACAGAGCTAGTGATTGGCTCCTTAATAAAGAGCCTAATTCATTCACCACCTGAGAGGCCCTATCAACTACATTTCTAAGCAAGTATTTCCCCTTGGGCAAGACCGTTAAGTTGAGAGCGGAAATCACTTCATTATTTCAACGAGGTGATGAGCTGCTGCATGAGGCGTGGGAGAGGTTAAAGATCTTCAACCCCAATGCCCCCACCATGGAGTACCCGACTGACTGCTAATCCTAACTTTCTACAATGGATTGGACCAGTCACTAAAGATGTCTGTTGACGCCGTAGCTGGCGGCGCATGGGGAAGTCGATTGAGGCTAAGAGAGCCCTATTAGAGGAGATGACCTCCAATAATTATCACTGGTCTAGCGAGAGGGCAGAGAGGACCAGTGCAGTCTATAGAGTTGATGCTGTGAACTTGCTTGTTAGCAAGGTTGATACTTTGGCTCAGCGATTTGATATGCTTGGACTCCTTCTTCAAGGAGTTTGGTGGGGAGTTCCTCAGGTGTAATGTTTGAGGTTGGGGCCCTTTGTGAGATTTGTAGCATTCAAGGTCGCCAATCTACTTTCTAGGGCTTTAAGCACCCCAATGCAAAACTACAGCCAACGCCCACAACATAACCCCTACTCAACCACCTACAACCACGATTGAAGAAATCACCCAAATTTCTCCTAAAGTAACAACAACCCCATTCCACCTAATACCACTCAACCCCAGCCTCCTGGTTTGCAATACAGAGCTCCCTATGCCCCACCTCCACAACAATCACAACCACCCCAACCCAAGTCCAATCTGGAGAGTCTTATGGAGCGCTTTATAGCGACCCAAACAAAGGCCACTGAGGCACTCGGTGAGTCGGTCAGTCAGTTAACTTCTAAATTCGAGACTATGACCACTCATCAGAAGATGATGGAGAATCAAATAGCCCAGATTACACAGCAAGTGAGCCATCTATCTAGGCCCCAGGGACATCTACTAGGTCAACCCGAGGCCAATCCTAAAGGTTAGATGAATGCCATTACATTGCGGAGTGGCAGGAAGTTAGATGGTCCCCAAACAACTATGAGGGAGGAAAGGAGAAAAGCTGATAATGAGGAAGATCATGAGAAGGAGGCCCCCATTGAGACTCTGAGTGAGAGGGTCCACAATGAAAGGACCTAGGAGGTTCAAGCTGAGCATGTTTCACCACCAGTGAAACCATACAAGCCTCCTATCCCATATCCCTAGGGGCTACTGAAGGCTAAGGACGAGCACAAGTATGGAAAGTTCCTCGAGATGTTGAAGAAGTTCCACATCAACATTCCTTTCCTGGAGGCTATTACTGACATGCCCTCTTACATTAAATTTCTAAAGGATCTGCTATCTAACAAAGGGAAGCTGCTCGAGAATGCTACCATGGCACCTATTGAAGAGTGCAGTGCTATTATTCAGAACAAGCTGCCTCCCTAGCTTTCGGACCCAGGAAGCTTCTCTATCCCTTGTTCAGTTGGGGATGTGACTGTCAACAGGGCGTTAAGCGATCTTGGGGCTAGCGTGAGCCTAATGCCTTACTCTATACGTAAGAAGTTGCAATGGGAGACCTGAAACCTACTACTA
Source organism: Carnegiea gigantea (assembly GCA_029747015.1). NCBI lineage: Eukaryota > Viridiplantae > Streptophyta > Magnoliopsida > Caryophyllales > Cactaceae > Carnegiea > Carnegiea gigantea. Next base: position 739,565 of record JAKOGI010000261.1, on the reverse strand, counting down.
TCTCTTTGCAGCTAGCTGATAGATCTGTCAAGTACCCTATGGATATTCTTGAGGATGTCCCACTATAAGTAGGCAAATTCTTCATCCCATGTGATTTCGTGGTTATAGAGATGGAGGAAGACTCCCGCATCCCTATCATACTTGGGCGACCCTTTCTAGCCACTGTGGGAGCGATGATAGATGTGAAAAACGGCAAGCTCTCCCTTCAAGTAGGGGATGAAAAGGTGGAATTTAACTTGCCACAATCTATTGCCTCCCCCAACTCAGGCAACTCATGCTGTAGAATTGACGTGCTAGAGAAAGCACTTAATTAGGAGGCCAAAACTTAACATTATGTGAGAGATCCACAGGAGGCCGCATTGATCGGCTGCTATATGACCAACTCCTATTTGGGCGAGAAGGAGGAGTACGCTAGGCTTCTCAATGATTCCACTGCCTACACACCTAGACAGTCCACCAAGGAGATCCTTAGTGTGGGGGCGCTCGCTTCGAGGGAGTAGGAGAAGTGCGCATCAAAGGTAGAGTTGAAGCCTCTACCCCCTATCTCAGGTATGAGTTTCTTAGCTCCGCTCATCAGTTTCTTGTTATTGTCAATGCTAAGCTAGATAGCCCCCAGCCAAAAAAATTGTTGGATGTGCTTCGTAAGTATAGGGTGCTATTGGTTATATTATTGATGATATTCAGGGACTTAGTCCTTCATTCTGCATGCATTGCATTTTTCTTGATAAAGGTCATCGTCCCTCCCGACAACCTCAGCGACGTTTAAATTCTAATATGTAAGAAATTGTGAAAAAGGAGGTTGTTAAACTGCTTGACGCTGGGATCATCTACCCTATCTCAGATAATGAGTGGGTGAGTCCAGTTCAAGTAGTTACCAAAACAGGTGGGATGACTGTCATCAAGAATGAGCGAGACAAGCTCATTTCAACTAGGACTATAACCGGGTGGTGAATGATTACCATAGACTAAACCACGCCACCCAGAAAGATCATTTTCCCCTCACCTTCATTGACCAGATATTGGAAAGGCTGGCAAGGCATTCCTTCTTCTGTTATTTGGGTGGATATTCAGGTTTCTTCCAGATTCCTATCCATCCTGATGACCAGGAGAAGACGACCTTCACGTGCCCATATGGTACCTTCGCTTATCGAAGGATTCCGTTCGAATTGTACAATGCCCCTGCCACTTTCCAGCGGTGCATGATTGCGATATTTTCTGATCTCATTGAGAACATCATAGAGGTGTTCATGGATGACTTCTCAGTCTATGAGGGTACCTTTGAGCTTTGTTTAGAAAATCTAACCAAGATACTCCATAGATGTGAAGAAGTCAATTTAGTACTAAATTAAAAAAAGTGTCATTTCATAGTATAAGAGGGGGTCGCATTAGGCCATGTTATCTCTGACAGGGGCATCGAGGTGCATAAAGCTAAGGTCAAGGTCATTGAGTGATTGCCCTCTCCTACTTCGGTAAAAGGGGTGCGAAGTTTTCTTAGTCATGCGGGATTCTATCACCACTTTATCAAGGACTTCTCCAAAATCGCTAAACCTCTAACCCAGCTTCCCGCCAAGGATGCTCAAAGTTTGTTTTTACTGATGAGTATCATGAAGTGTTTTGTAGGATTAAGTAAGCACTAATTTCTGGCCCCATCATACAACCGCCAGATTGGGATCTCCCTTTCAGATCATGTGTGATGCTAGCGATCATACGGTGGGGGCCGTCTTGGGGTAAAGAAGAGATAAGAAGCCAGTGGTGATCAACTCTGCTAATAGAACACTGGATAAGGCCCAGTAAAACTATACAACAACTGAGAAGGAGTTACTTATGCTCGTGTACGCAATGGAGAAGTTTCGGCCCTATCTCCTATGCTCCAAGGTCATTGTATACATTGACCATTCTGCACTCAAGCATCTCCTTGAGAAGAAAGATGTAAAGCCTCGCCTTATTCGGTGGATACTGCTACTCTAGGGGTTCGATCTGGAGATCAAGGACAAGGCGGGGGCGGAGAATGTCATTGCTAATCATCTTTTCAGGCTCATTGTTGAGAGCCATGATACCCCCACCGACGATGCTTTCCCTGGTGAGCATCTTATGGCTATTTCCTCGGGACAAACCTTATGGTTCACCGACTTCGCGAACTACCTAGCTTCGGGGGTCTTCCCCTATGATCTCTCCTCTCATCAGAAAAAGAAGTTCCTCCATGATATCCAGATGTACTTTTGGGAGGAACCTTTCCTTTACAAGCTGTGTAAGGATGGGATCTACAGACGTTGCCTCCCTGAGGGGGAGATTCAGAGCGTGATTTGCCATTGTTTCGACTCTCCATGTGGGGAACATGCTAACACCTCCAAGACCCAGCTAAGATCCTCCAAGCTGGGTTCTTTTGGTTGTCACTTTTCAAGGACGTCTATGCGTATGTTCGCGCATGTGATCACTGCCAACGGATGGAGAATTTGTCAAGGAAGAATGAGATGCCTCTTAACTTTATCCTTGAAGTTAAGATCTTTGACGTTTGGTGCATCGACTTTATGGGCTCTTTTCCATCATCGAGGGGCAACAAGTACATCCTAGTCGCTGTGGACTATGTCTCCAAGTGGGTGGAGGCAGTAGCTAACCCTACTAATGACTCAAGAGTAGTGGCTAAGCTATTCAAGCCGATAATTTTTCCTCGTTTTGGAGTCCCGAGGGTGCTAATCGGTGATAATGGGATGCACTTCATCGAAAAGAAGCTTGAGGCCTTATTGAAGAAATATAGAGTGCACCATAAGTATAGACTTGGCTATTGCCCTCAAACTGGTGGCCAGGTAGAGATTTCCAACCTTGAAATCAAGTTTATTTTGGAGAAAACGGTTGCGAGATCAAGGAAGGATTGGGCAGACAAACTTGATGATACCCTTTGGGCCTACAGTACGGCCTCCAAAATCCCCATTGGCACTACCCCTTTTCGACTCCTCTATGACAAAGCTTGTCATCTCCACGTAGAACTGGAACATAAAGTGATTTGGGCGATTAAGCACTTCAATTTCGATTTGAAGTCTCCGGGAGCAAAGAGGATGTTGCAACTGAATGAACTCGAGGAGATCTATTTGGATACAGACCCTTTTAAATTGCAAAAAGACCCCTAAACTTTTAAAAATTCTAAAACTGTGTTAGTGGTTTTTTGCTCACTAATAGATCTCGACATTCTCTTTCATCTGGTATCAGAGCCACATGCACAAAAATAATGAATATTATTAAGCTAATTAATGATTAATTAAGGCAATTAATCATGATTAAGTGTGACTAACTACGTTTAATGCTGGAAGCATCAGTTGCTTGTCCTGGTCCAAATTATTCACATATTGTTCACTCCCCAGAAGGTAATATCTCAGTAGCACCCCAATTAAACTATATTACTAATATAGTTTTAGAGCTAAAAGCAGAATTAGCTAAAATTAAGACTAAACTAAAAGATCTTAAGAATCAGTTAACAGTTGTTCATCTTTCTCTTATTAAAGAAATTAGACATAGCGAAAAAGCTACTCCTAAAATTAGCACTCCTTTTCAGCATAAGTATCCTTTTCAAAACCCAAAACACAAAATTCCATTTCCTTTGCAAGAGATAAAAATTCAAAAAGAAGTAGGAGAACAATTTGGTAAAAAATCTACTGAAAAGAAAGAAAAAGAAGATGGAGTATGAAAAATATAGTCTTGAAGAGCTACAAAAAATGTTTGATAAAGAACAAAATCCCGAAGAACTAAACAAAATAATGAGCGCTATTAGTGATAAATATAATGTCTTGTCAAATGACAATGAAGAGAATAATAATGTCCAACTAGAAGAAGAAATATATCAGCAAATGAATCTTATTAAATTCGATGATCTTAATACGTTACCATTAGAAGAAATTAAACGAAAATTAGATAAAAAAAATATGGTAAACTGGTTGCGGAAAATGAGATTAACGAAATAGGAGAAGAAATTGACTTACATGAAACAGAGACTAATCTTGTTAATAATGTCATTCCTAAACTTGAAGATTTTGGTGAACCTTCCAGAAGAAACACTTATTTCTTGAGATCTAGGTATGTTCCGGCAGGACGAACAAACAATTTTTTCTTCGGGTTTGTCTCAAGAAAAATCACGACCTATGATGAGATTGGTCTTACCCCAATTAGTCAAACTAGTTATATCTTAAACATCGATAGAGCTCGTAATAGAGAAGAAATATTTGAGCACTGGAAAAGATGAATGAAAAGTGTCTTAAATTTAAATAATACATGGACTGCGTCAAACTTTCTAAATTATATCGAGCATAGCTTCTCGGGCACTGTAGCTGACTGGTATGATTCTTTAAGTGAATATGGTAAAAATACTTTAAGAACGATGGGAACACCAGTTGCTATGTTCAGAAGTCTGTGTAAAGAAATTGAGACCGAATTCATCGGAGCTAAAATTGATTCTGAAGAAAAAAACACGAGAATGGCAAAGAAAAATTAACAACATAGAATTATGAAATATGAGATACTTAGAAAATTATATTGCAGAATTCAGTCAATATTATTATAAAATTAGGCATAATGAAACAAATCTTAGCATGTTCTATGACAAATTGTCATATACTATAAATTCTATAATTAATGAAAATACATGGCATGGTTTGAACGAACAGATGTTGTAGATACCCTTGAAGCGAGAATTTCCTATTTGCGAAAATGGATCAATGAACAATGTCTTAATCTTCAAAAGCAAAAGAAGATTAAGAAGCAGTTCTTGACTTGTTGGGATTCACCTCACCAATGGAAAAAAGAATCTGAGAAAAGAAGAAAACGAAAACTCTATAAGAAAAAGAGCTTTAACAAGCAGAGAGGCGAAAAATATAAAAGAAAATATTATAACAAATCGAGTCCTAAAAAACGTAGATTTTTTAGGAAAGCTGCTTATTACCCGGCAGGAAAAAACAACTGTAAATGTTGGGCATGTGGAGAAGTAGGGCATTATGCTAATGAATACAAAAATAGGAAGAATAGCAAACTTATTGAAACTTTGGGAAGCCGAGATTATGTTGAGCTTAGTGAAGATGAAGCTTTAGAACAAGCCCTAGGCAACAACAAAGGAATTGTTGAAATTATAGAGGACAATGAATATGAAGAAAGTGATTATGAAGAAACTAGCCATATGATGGAAAGTAGCTCGGTAAGCCTTGATAATCTTCAAGGAGAAGAATTTGTGGTAGATAATGATCATGAAGAAGTTAAGGGAGATTCGGTTCTTCCCATAATCCAAAAGGACATGATCTATAAAAAAATCTATTTTTCAAATAAAAAGCAAATACGTATGTGAAATGATGGAAGGAGATCTTGAGATCAAGGACTGTGAGTGTGACATTGGGGAAGTTAATCTGATCGATTGGGAGAATGTCCTTAAGCATAACAAAGATAAATAGTATAGGTATCCACGTCGGAAGTGTCCAAGTTCAAATCACTCCATTATAATATTATAGTAAAGATATTGATCTTTATACTTTACTCTATGATATCAGACATACCAAATTTAATAATCAAATAATTACAGGGATAAAAATAAATTTATATAATGGGTTAGTAGGTTTTAATTGTCGACCTGGATATTATGTGAGTCTAAAAGATAAATTTGCTAAAAACTTCCTATCCCTTAAGATCAAAACAGTCGGGATGGACATGAAAAAAGGAGGATATCCGTTACGAATATTTTGGAAAATCATCTATAAGTTAGATAATACGATAGACCCTAAAACTAAGGTAACAATGATAGAGGCAGAAAAATTTGAAAGTCCCACCCCGATGTAGAAAATTCAAAGAATTAAGTCTAACCCTCAAGATATAAAAATCGATCATTTTTGGATATCTAGCTTTGCCCACCTCACAAAAATTAATAAGAAAAATGTAATAAAAATTAATGAGGAGGGAAAAATCACCATTAAACCCCAATTATTAAGAAGTATAAGCACAAAGTCAGATTGGAGAGAAGGATCTTCATCCGCTAAAGAAGAGCATAGGGAAGATGATACAATTAGCATAACCAGTGAAATGAGTAGAATGAGTTTTGAAGCTGCAAGACCCAGTTTAGATCGATTAACAAGTCTGGAAAGAAAGGTCATTAGATACAAAACTAGAACTGTTAGTGAACCAATTTATGAGGATAAATTAGTCAAAAATATGACCATGAAAATATCCTATGAAGCTACCAATACAAACCTCAATAGCATCTATATCTCAATAAAAGTATGTTTAGAGGGATATAATAAATATGGACTGTGTGCTTACATAGATAGTGGTTGTTCTGTATACTTTGAAAAAAGAACATTATTTCCTGAATTTATGTAGAAAAAAGCTAAAAATCCTTTACAAGTAAGAATAGCTGATAATAGTGTTATGAGCCACAATGAAGTCATAGAAGGATTAACCATGGAATTAGGAGGAGCTCAATGTATTATACAAGTTCTTTGGGCTACTAATCAACTTCTTATAATATGATTATTGAAAATAATTATCAAAGATTATATTCTCCATGCATCCAGACCATAAACCAAATAATATTTACGATTAATGGTCACTCAGTTCTTGTTGAAAAATTAAGTAAGGCTTACATTCATCACAAAATTGAATTTACACGCAGCCAGCGTGGTGAGGAGGTAATGTCTGCACAACGTGAAGTAGCACTAACAATCTCATTACTCGAGTTATCTGTTGAAGAGCAGATAATTGAACAATAAAAAAAATTATGCAAAGAACTCTATTCTGACAATCCTCTGAAATTTTGGGATAAAGACAAAACATTTGCTAAAATCATTTTATGAATAAACAAATCAAAGAACTTCTGGATAAAGGATTAATTAGAAACAGTAAGAGTCCTCACACCAGTCTCGCTTTCATGGTAAGAAATCATGCTGAGAAAAAAAGAGGAAAGGCCAGAATGGTAATCAATTACAAAAAACTTAATGATAACACTGTCTTTGATGGTTATTATATTCCTGACAAAACAGTCCTTTACAACAGAATTCAAGGAACCTCTTGGTTCTCGAAAATGGATTGCAAGAGTGGTTATTGGTAGATAAAAATGGAAGAGAAAAGTATTCCTTTAACTGCATTTAGTGCCCCACAAGAACATTATGAATGGATAGTAATGTCATTTGGTCTTAAAAATGCACCTCAAATATTCTAGAGAAGAATGGATAACATCTTCAAAGACCTTAATTATTATTGTCTAGTTTACATTGATGATATCCTTATCTTTTCTAAAACCATAGAGCAACATAAAAATGATGTTCTAGCTGTCACCCAAAGATGCATTAATCAGGGTATTATACTCGAAAAAAACAAGTGCATTTATGCTGAACAAGAAATCGAGTTCTTAGGTCTAGAAATAAAAGTTTGACAGATTATTCTACAAGAACATATTCTGAAAAAATTAGAAAACTTTCCTTAAAAAATTGAAGATATTAAGCAATTAGAAAGGTTTCTAGGGTGTCTTATCTATGCTTATGATTTCATTAAAGATTTAGCTAAACTAAGAAAATTATTACAGCAAAAACTCAAGAAAGATGTTAGCTGGACATGGACTATTAACGATACAAAGATTGTACAAAATTTTAAGAAGATGCGTAAAAATCTTCCTGTCTTTAATTTGCCTAACAAAGAAGATGATTTAATTCTTCAGATAGATGCCAGCAATGAGTACTGGAATGCGGTACTCAAAATCAAAGAAGGAAAAAAACTCTACAAATATTACATTGAAGCTTTAATAAAGCAGAATGCAACTATCCCACAATGAAAAAAGAAATTCTTGCAGTCATAAGGAGAATTGAAAAATTCTTAATCTTTTTAGCCCCTAAACATTTTCTCATTCGAACTGATTGTAAAGGAATACTCGGTTTTGTAACAAAGGATTTATCAAATATACAAGCGCAAGGGCGACTCCTGCATTGGCAATTATGGCTTAATCAGTTTTTCTTCTCTATTGAACATATACAGGGATCGAAGAACTCTCTGGCAGACAGTCTAACTTGAAAACTCGCCAATGGTAATCATCAAAGCCGACCTCCTATCAGAAAAGGATAAAATCCTTAATGAAATGCCACTTCTACTAGAACGGGTTACGCCTTCCAGTGAACTCCTTATTGATAACCTGGAATTCCATACAAAAAGTAGATCACGTTTTGGTCTACTCTCCACTACCTATCTAATAGCCCAAAGATTTTCCCTTCTAGAATTACAAATTAGCTACCTTCGTTGTCCTTATGATATCCAAGAAAAAATAAGTTCTCATATCCAAGAAAAATGGTTCAAGAAATGGTATGCAGTCAGCGTCGACTTTTATCATCATTATTCCTATGATATTTGGGAGTCTTGGAGTACAACGATCTATTTTTCCGACAGATCTGGAGTCGATGGCATTTGTTTCCCACCAATTCAATATCTCCCCGAGATCCTATCTTCAAAGCCTGGAAATATGGGATGATTCTTTACTTCTCAGAAGTTTCAGATCTTAATTTTCCATTTTTCTTAACCTTAACTAAGTTCCAGCAATACATGTTCAAAAGATTCCATTAGATTCTTAAATCTCTTGAGGGACCAACAAAAATTCCAATTCACAGATACTTAATTTTGGAGGTTTATAGCGCCCTGATTGAATATAAAAATAGAAAAGTCAAGCCAGTTCATTATCTTGTCCAAATTGTTAATTGCGATGATCCCAATGATCAACGACAAAATTAGATTCATAGAGATCCAGTACATATAGTTACTGATCCTGCATTAGCAAGGGCTATTGGATTTTTCAACGTATATCATCAATGTTGGGTATTGATTGAAAAAGGAAAAATACTAATGCATTGTGGAAACACTACTTTTACCTATAGTAACGAATTCAATGATTACATGAACGTGGACGGTGCAGAATCAGAAGATATTTTTGATTATCTCTTTGATATTGGAGCTGGAAAATTCTTATCAGAAGAAGGAAAGAAATATCTCCTTGAGTTGTTTGAAGAATATGATCCAGAGCATCTGAACCAAATTAATGAGGATTTTGATGATTATCCAGATAATGATGGTCTAAAAAATATAATTGGAGATGAAGGTATGCAGAATCTTAATAATGATGACTAGTCTTGTCATCATTAAAAGTTCTAAAAAGGCTGCCCCATTATTGTACTATTTTGATAAGTATCCGGTCTGTAAAATAAAGTGTGTACTGTAGCCATCAGTTTACTATTGGAAACTGTAGTCATGTGAAAAATCTATAGCCATTAGGGCATCCTATGTACCCCCATCCCCTCTATAAATAGAGAGGTCGAGAGTTGACAAGGGACACGGTCATTTGAGCATTCTTGAGCAAACGAGAAGTTGGGTTTCTCCATTTCTCTATGAACAAGCATCTCTAATAACCTTAGCTTAAGTCTCTTTTCAAGCTTTCTGTTGTAATATTTCCAATTTCAATCTTTCAATAAAAGAAGTCTCCCAGTAGGGAACGTTATCCAATCGAACCTTATGTCACAAATATTATAATTTCTTGATTAAAGTCTCACTATCCTTGAAAAAGATT